>JAWQRO010000036.1:0-69958 GCA_033557835.1 Helochares maculicollis
ATTTTTTTTGTACAAATTGTTTTATATATTATATTTTTTTGTTTGTAGTATATTTGCTACACAAATCTAATGTAGTACCAATAAATAGAGATAAGAAGACTAATACATTCGAGCATCTTGATAGAATAATGACAATCATTTGTCTTAGCAATTATGTTAGCTAAAGTAATGATTTGTCTTAAATGAACACAAATTATGCTGCAATGTATACAAATTATAACTTTTTAAGCTTTCATAAGCTATTAGATCCGTCTATTAAGTCTCTTAGTTATCTTAAGTGGCTATCTTCGTATATTTTCCAGCAAACTTGTGAATATGCGAAAATTTGTGAGTTTAAAATTTTTATGCAGTGGCAAACATGTTAAATTACAAACTTGCCGTGATACCTTCTAAACAACGAAACCAAACCCATTTTTAGCGATTGTTCATTTGCATTGGAAACCATTTTTAATAAGCTTTAAAAAGACCAACTACTACGATATGTATGTAAAATCAGTATGATGACATGTCGTTCTATATTATTCAAATCTCCTTCTGTTAAGTACTTTCTAAAGCGTGGATTACATGCCCAATTGAGCGCCATCAGCTCGCTATTTTCTTTATTATTGACCTCCCCAATTGGATTCCTACAATAACTGAATTGACGAAAGTATTTGATTTTGTTCTGCAAAATATATCAGAAACATTGTTTTATTCCATAATTTGAATAAAACATTTAAGAGAGTTGAGGATTTTGACTTTTACACCATTACAACAACTCTTCCAATCATTGCTTTTATGTACTCGGTCTCCTAATTCTCAGGATTCTTGATTAATTATGAACATTTTTGATATGCTTTCGAAATTTAATTTTATAAACAGCTATTTCAGAGTTTACTTGCGCCATTCTGCAATGTATTAGAGATTTTTTCAGCATTAACTGTGATTATTGATGGCTGATTTTGGTTACAACTCATTATCATAGATTATTCCGAATAATTTTTGAACTGAACTTGCCACTTTCTCCTTTTATTTTTTGACGTTTCTATCGAGATTGTCAAGAAATGCTTTCATATAATTTGTCTATAACTTGCATTCATGACTTTTATAGTTTCTTAGAATGTGCCATTTAATAAGTTGTTCAATAAGTTTTGCGGTTCGACAAGAAAAACAAACTTGTATGGTTTGACGTGCACTTTATTATTCAGTATAGTCTCTCTGAAAATCAATACACTTGTTCTAACGAGATTCCAATTTATGAATTCCGTTCCTGAAGCGAGAATCCAGAAAGGCTGCAACATACGCTTCCACATGTGTTATGATCTCATCATTTCATGAAAAACGCTCTTCATGCATGAACTTTTTTGGTCCAGATACAAATGGAAGTCGCTAGAAGCCAAATCTGGTGAATATGGTGGATACCATACAACAACTATAATTCATAGATTTTTGCCACTGGTAAAATTGTCTTGTGATACGATGCATTATTCTGATGAAAAAAGATTTTTCTTCTACAAACCGGGTCTTGCTTTAAACATTTTTTCCATCTACTGATTTAAAAGGTTGGAATGGAATTTATTGTTTGACCAGTTTGCAAATAATCCACAAACAAAATTCTTTTCGCATCCCAAAAAATCTGATGCTAGCACCTTTTTAGCTGATTTCTGGACACGAACTCGTTGCAGGACCAAAAAACTAGGTTCACACTATTATTTGGCCTCTTGTTTTGATTCAGGGCCATGTTGATAGACCCAATTCTCATCTATAGTGATGTATCAACGCACAAAATTGACTTTATTCTTTCAAAAACGCTCAAAGTGTTGCTGAGCAAGTCGCATTCGAGTGTGCTTTTATTCCATTATTAGTTAATGCGCTAGCTATTGGGCACACGGTTTTCTGAAATACAATACTGCAGTCAAAATACTGCTTACACTGCCCAATTAGTTGCCCACTGAACGACTTCTACTAAATCTCTTTCACGCACTTGACAATTTTCCAATACAATTTTCTGTATTTTTCTACGATTTCTGGTGTTGAAGTATTTGAACTTTCTTGATATGGACCGTCTTCAGTCTTCAACGCTTGTGTGACCAATTTAAATTCAGTCACCCTTCTTTCTACTGTGCAAATTAAAGGCGATGAGTTCTTACACACTTTCAACATTCGTTCTTAAATAGCTTGTTAACCAAGAATAAATTGACAGAATGAAATGAAGCTTCACATACATTGATACGTGTGTACCAAAACATAACAAAAAAATTAGGTAGTAGGAATGCCCTTTCTTATCGACCCGAAATGTTATTGAACAACCTAGTATTTGCATTCATCGTAGAAATATTTCAATACTTATTTGTAAATCTCAAAATTTAGTTTAATGTTTGATTCTGAAGGTTTCTCAAATATGGGTTGCTATTTTTTGTCATAAATCAAGAAAAAACCACAAGTCTCAGGCTTCTGCTTTTAGGTATTCCATTATTAAGAGCGAATTATGAACAACGTTGTGACTTTCACTAACGATTATTACAAAGGAATTTTGTCAGAAAACTTGAGCTCGTCGTGGCACAATTTTCCGAAGAGTTTCATCATACAGCTACTACATAATATGACCATTAAAGATTTTTAATAGCCCGAAATTTCTAATATGTTACAACAATGCAGAAGTCACAATGCAGCCGGATGGTCACAAACGGATTCTCAGCTGATATCTTTCTACCCCTGCTGGTAACCCGCAGGTGAGCTACTAGTGTGCTCAGAGTTCACTCGATCAGTACCCGCTGGGTGCACCTGACTGCATTTCTTTGATTCCGCGCGTAGAAGTGTAGATGTCTACGAACGCTCGTTTTGCATTAGCGACCAGCGCGCATTTGAATGTCAAAAGATCACATTATGAACACACACAAACACATTATAATATTCATATAGTACAATAATTATCGGTTCTAGTTTTTGCGGTGTTTGCGCTACAAACCGACTGGAATTTAATAAATGTTATCAACAATTTCTTGGAGAAATTGCGCAATACGCTACCGCATTGTGCGGTCAATTGAAGTAAACGCTCCTTTACCCAACTAAGGTTACTCTAAATTTTTATTACTTATTATTATATTAATATTAATCAATGATAACATGCTGTTTGCCATTTCCTACCTAGAGCTAATTTTTAGTTCGTATTGAACGTAACACGAGCAACATTTTCATAATGGTGTAAATAGCCTCGTAATTCTTAAATTCACTTAAAACATGCTTCGACAATGAAGCTATTATATACAATGAAGTTGTGTTCTGGACACAAAATGCCAACAAAGAACGAATCTACGTAGCTAAAACGAGAAATTATATTGTTCGCCCAACGCATTTTTAATTTTATCTGCTCGAATTTAACGTAGTCTTTTAATTCTTGTCCAAGTTTTTATATCGTTTTATCCTGTTAAAATCGCCGATAGAGTTCCTCGTTCGATAGGTTTAATAAAACCGTCAGGCGAGTCGCAATAAAGATATCTGCATACTTAATTGGTGTACGATGCTAATGTGGAGCAGCAAGATGACACGGCGGCGTCCAAGTTTATTTTGTTACGAGCGATACTCTAGCGAGGTATAAGGCAGTAAATGTGCTTCGTAAAAATAATTCCTTCAGTTTATTAAGTCATATCCTGCCAAGAAATGCGGGTTTATAACCTGGAAGGTTATTAAAACTTTGTGCCGGGTATTTAAAAATGCCCCCACGACACCACTTCGATGGCGTTTATACTATTTTATTGTACGCTAAACCCTCCTGCGTTTTTATTTTATTTTGAAAAAATTTTATGTTTATCACTATTTTGTTATTTTTCAGTAACTTTTTGTTTTCCAGATTATTTGCTATTTTTAATCACTTCGATATTATTAGTTCTTATTTGTTTGCTTTGTATTATTTGGCTATGTTTGATTAATTTATTGTTGGTAAAATAGACAATGTTGCATTTGTAAATGCTATATTTTGAAAGGAGAAAATCTTTTTGTGTGGGGTTATCAATCGTCTTCTTCAATAAGCCGACCCTCGGTTGGTCTCAGTTTATTTCCTATTTGGCTGAGACAGCTAAAGAATCGATCTCGATCTGGATAATATGCTGTGGGAACAACAATCTCATTATGCGAAGACTTACCCACCGCGAAGGACTAATCGTACTCACTGTAACGTATTATACTTTTATTTCTACAAGCAGTGGTTACTTAGGTCGTTTAAATGTAGCTTACGAATACTTCCATAAGTTAGTTGCCTACAATGAGACTTACTTTTATTTATCTTGCCACAAAGAGCGAGCAAAATTTAATTATTGAATCTACTTACATCGTATTGTGATATATAAGTATCAGGCCCAGCATGAAATAAATGTATAAACATCGACGCTTTTTCTTCGCTTACTCAAGATTTGCTTGCTAGTAGAGATGCATTAAGCACGAATACAGAGATTAGATTTTAAATGTTGTTATCAAAATTGCAGTTTTAAAACTCGACTGCATCTTCTAGCAACTGGAACCTATGACCACGCTTCCACTTTTGTAGAAGTAAAACGTTGAAATTTAGGTCGAGACTGTATGGTGGATAGTCTACAATTCAACATTTGCCACTCTAAAACTGCAATTGATGAGCTGTCTGCGAACTTGCTATATTGTTGGAGCGTGACTCAATCTTATTGTTTTCCGATTTTGTGGAAGAACTGTTGCTTCTTGATGTGTTTTTTGAGACAAATGTCACGACCATACAAACTCAAAATATGTAACCTAATCATTCTGACAAAAACATAATAAATATATGATACAGGTCTCTTTACAATATTATGGTACACAACCCTTAATAAAAATACAAATTTCAGCAAATATTATAAAGAATAAATTACTATAAAAATAAACTTCCGAGAAACAATATAGACATAATAAAGACATGGAACGTAGAAAATGAATTAACAGCAAAATCAACAAATCAGCTTACAACATTAAAATTTATATAGAGAGAAAAGGAAATACACAATCAAAAAGATGTAGCAAAAGAATTTAATACAAACATAGGTGCAAAAATGATGTCAAAATTTCTACACCTTTCTTCGAATAAGACACGATAGTTTCGAAGATTTAATTAGAAACATTTGGACTCTCAACAAAAATGAGGCTCCAGAAATAGACGAAATCACAAGTGCAGTGGTTTATGAATGCATACGGAATAGTGTATAATGGCATGTGTGGAGGACAAAATAGACACATCAAAGTAGCTTTAATGTTGTTAACAATGCATCGAATGTTATGTGGAAACCATAGACCACAAATTTTTAAGATCAGGACATTCGTTTTTACCGAATGACTGAGATTTTGTAATCATAGGAATATCGTTTAACAAAAATAGCTTATTGTATGTGCCATAACATTATTATAATACATAAGGAAACATAATATTTCCAAGGTAAATAAAATAAACGAGGATTTTGTATCAATAAGACTCTTAGAAGAAGCAGCTTACAAAATTCCAAAAATACCACGG
The DNA here is from genome assembly GCA_033557835.1 of Helochares maculicollis. Lineage (NCBI taxonomy): Eukaryota > Metazoa > Arthropoda > Insecta > Coleoptera > Hydrophilidae > Helochares > Helochares maculicollis. The sequence continues at coordinate 5,492 of JAWQRO010000036.1, forward strand.
GGAAAAATTAAAATGGCTGCAAATATATTGCATACGATTTTTAAGCAATGAACCATTAAAGTTTATACATAGCAATCATGAATAAGAATGTATAGTTTAAAATCCTTGATTTATTGCCTTGTCGGAGTAGATCTAAATAGTTTGGAAATATTTTGCTATTATTATATAGAACACAATTGTAAGAAGCATTACATTACTAAAATACTTACATATGATGGACTTACTACGATATATACCTCCGGATTTACTTTAAATCCCTTCCGCATACAGAGAATGTTTACGAATAACTTCTTGCTTAATGATCTTAAGCTCGTTCGTATTTTATAACAAATCTAATTTTCATTTTGAAAGTGACAAATCTTTTTATTAATCTAAGGAAGAATAAATAGTACGCATAATAGTAGCATTCATTTAAAGTAATTATAAATTTAACTCTCTTAAACACTGTGAGTCAACCTTACGTATATTTTTAATTTTGTAAAAACGCAAAATCAATATCTCCAACTAAAAGTAAATGGGCTTAGGCCCGTTGCAAAATAAATGGCATATACTATATATTATATTACACTTGGCGAGCTCAAACAAATAAAAATACAAATAACTTTTCAACTCGTCGATACTCACTAGACACGAGTGTTTAATTGCATCAACAATTCCAGTTACTTATTAATTGAATAAGGTTTCATTTTGCTAACAATGAACCAGCAAAGCTAGCGAATTTCGAGTAGTCCAAACAAAAGTGTCGTTTTTTCATGTCTACTCTTGTATTTTATGCGTTGAAAAGCAAAATATATGGTTATGTACAAGCTTATCTTCTATAACAGCAAAACTACTTTAAATGCAAATATTTTGTAAAAATTTTGTCTTTTTTATCATAAAATTTTCCGGACTTTTATAGAATGCTACTAATCTAGCTTTGACTGCTAGTTGTTCACCTTAAAACACTAATTTTAGTAGGAGAGTTTCGAGTTTTATCCAGTCTAGTTCTTCGTTGTTAAGGTCTGGAATTCTATTGGCACTATTTTAATTCCTATGCAATTCAAGATGTACACGTAGTAGGGGTATATGTCTCAAAAAATTAAAAGGACGATTCGAAAATAGATCAGATTTATAATTTTCAAATTTCAATAATAATTCGCAGAAACTCTGAACCTAATTGATATTTAAGTTTCTAAAAAGGAAAAATAGAAGTACCAATTTGAAGTCAGTGTCCAATAATCACATATTTAAATAGGTAATATTCTAACAACAAAGTTAATCCTAGACGTTCTGATTGTATCACATTTGGCAATCGAATGTGATCCATATTAATTTTCCATTTGAATTTAGAACGTTAAATTTATTTTATTGGCTCCTACAAACCGTTTCCATCGCATGTTTTGGTAAAACACCGGCGACCTTTATTAGCTTCGATAAAATCTTCACACCTGTTCGTAACTTACAACTTCCTGTCTCATCTAATTGACTCCTCCTTACACAATAACGACTTTTACTATGTGGCATAAAAGATACAGGGAGTAGCATCAAGCTGTTTGAATAACACTTTACCACGATGTTATTTTTACTAAAATATTGAGTCCCAATTTCCTTGGTGCAGTTTCATTGAAATCAAGTTTTTGCACAAGATTACAAAATGTTTGGTATGTTGGTTTTAATTTCTCAAAACAGCACATCGGTGAAAAACGAAATATTGCACAAAATCTACACTTTCACATCGTATCAAATTAATATTATGCCAGCAATAACTATCAGGAAAACCGACCGGTAATGAGCAATTCGCTTGGGCAGCGGGGTTGAGTAAATTTTTCCCGAGGGCAACCGAGAGTCGAGGTGTGGTGGAGATGAAAAGAGGTACGAAGAAGAATAATTATTTTTGTGGAGGTGCCCGCGGCAAAGCGGGTCGAAGCTGGAAGATGCGAACTGCAGGAGCTGCTGTCTTATAAACTATGATTAGGCTGTGATTATACCGGGAAGCCGGCGCGTGACAGGAGAACCGTCTAATTACCAGCCCATCATGCAAGAAGCAAGCATGTGTTTAAAGTTCTTGATCGCACTTAGATATTGATCCAATCTTCCAGCCTGCCACCGAGTTATTATTATTTTGACTTTCGTCTCTCTCTCCTTTCGGTCGCCTATCCGCGCGCGGAGGCCGCTTTTAATTTTCTTCATGGTCTATTGGCTCATTCGAACCTTATTTGTTTTTTGATGAAAGGAACTGCTACCATACCAGCAGGCGTGAATGTAAATTAAGTTTAGTGGATCTAAGGAATTTCGATGGAATTACACTTTCATAATTTTCAGCCCATCTCGGCTGCGGCGCCGGTGTTTTTTTTGTGAAAAGAATTTGATGCGCCCGAAAAATAGAGCTGCCTCCTAAAAGAACCATATAATCATGTTAATGTCCGGTGTGCGTGCATGCAAAAATATTTTAATTTAATGCCTACATGAGTCCATAATCCTCATGCCAATACCCGAGCCCCGTACCCGAAAGGGCTAACGTTCCGTACAGGAGGCGAATACGGCATAAGCGAAATTATAATCGGGCGAAACCCGTCTGGTACACCGTATTACGTATCAAAAACCTTACCAAAACTCGTTAAATTCCATAAGAGCTAAAGCCAGGTAGTAGATTATACGTAATTTCAAAATTGCAAAATGATTATCGTGCTTAAATCACGAAAATATCGGCTGGAGTAATCTCAATTTACTCTTAGCAGAAAAAGTGCACTCAGCTTATTAATAACGAATCTGGCGGTCAAACAAGAAGCAATAAGGTAAGGTATGATACGGTTGGCCCTCGAGGCAACCGCCGCGCCGCCATCTTGCTATACTGCAACCGCCTCTGTGAATTCTTAATGTTCTGCATATATCATTATAGACACACTCTGGCGTAGGCACACTAATATCTACAGCTTCTGCCACTATTCATCCGTATCTCATCTCCGAAGCCCAGTTCATCCAGTTCTTTCCCATCGCTTCGCTTGGACGATGATCCCTACTATTTGGCCAAAGGCTAAATAATATCCACCGCTCCATATAGATTATAAAGCTATTTTACATACTAGTAGCACTCACAGGTATTAATATATCATTATTTTCTGAAAGCTTACTTTACTTTGATTGCACCTGCTCGGCTACCCTCGGCTCATATCGCCACATTCCATTTTTTCAGCTCCTTTTTCAGCCGGCTACCGTACACCAGAAGACTTTCGCTACCCTTTTTATTGGAGCGACTCCGAGCGCACTTACGTCTCAAAAAATAGGTAAATAAGAAGAAAAGGACGGTCCATAAAGGCAGAAGGATGATTTTAACTGGTTTTAATTATCATAAGTAGCCATTAAATCACAAGCAACCTACTGGTTACAACCAGCAGAAACAAATGAGTTTACGCAGTTTTCTTGGAGTGAATGCTATTAGCAGTGGAGATAGCTTGTTAACTTTTAATTTTATCTGAGGCGAGATAAGAGCAGCTCGGTTTTAAATTAAGGCAAAAACTATATTTACATTATTTTTGATGCATATCTATTACTTGGTAGCTGTTAAGAGCTGTTAAAAAAATTCTAGTAAATGCACTCGGGTCATTGTACTAATCGAATCCTGCCTGGCGAATCAAGGAACTAATTAAAAACTAGACTGTGCAATAGAACAGCCTATTCGGTTTGCGTTGGGTATTGCAGATGCTTTTTATTTAGGCTATGGCAGAATGGGAAATATAAGGTATTTCTTTTGTTGGGTTTGACTGTTTTTATAAAATAATTACATATTTTTAAATCAATGTTTACCTAACTAGACTATCCTATTAGAGACGTATAAACCTGGTCCATTTGTCCTTGAACTTATACCTGCTATTTATATACTTGCAAAATGTATCATGAGCCTTAGCCTAATTTTAAGTTAATAAATAAAACAGTCCTACACATGATGGAATAACATTATCGGAAAATGACGGCCATAAAATTCAAAGAGATTAAGGGGCATGCCGCAAATGAAAGACAACATTTCAAAACATGCCTAATGTGGCAAAGATGAGCCCATAACAGGGACATATGGGCACAATTAGAAGCGGTCTATATCCTCATATAGAAGAATAGAGAATAGGCTAAGCTATCTGGGGCGTCTCCACTCAACACACCCGTTTACGTATTTGTGTTGCTTAAACGTACCAACGGACTTATATAATTTTCTGTGAATTATGCTTTAGAACAGTGTCCTTTAGTGAAATGACATATGTTTGTTTTTCAGATTGGAAAATTGACGCTTTTAAAAGATCTCTTCTTGTTGTTTGTCGATCAAAGACGCTTCTAGTATGCAATATATAATATCAAATTTTACATTCAGCAGATTATTGGGGCTAAGTTTATTTAAATAATGTTACAAAATATGCCTTGTACTTTTTATTTTTTATAAAATTGGGACTTAATTTAATATTTCATATCACATATTATATGCATTACTTGCAGGCATTTTTAAACCTTTGCATTTATGTTTACTATTTCCAAATTTTCACAATTTTTTTTAGCCATTTGGTGCTTAGGCTAACTGTTTTAAATTAAAAAAAAATAAAAACTGTGCTGTTTTAATTGTCGTTTAGGTATAATATAAACGCAGGAATACTTTCAAAGTCAACTAAATAAACTTATTCATCGCAGTCGAAATGCAATCAAGATCAAATAAGCCTCGCTTGGTCGGGATCCACTCGAACAACAAATTTGAAAACTCAAACGATTTGACCGCTATCGTATTTATAAACATGCTCAAACACAAAATTGGTCGAAGCAGATTTAGAGGCCCTGAAAACATAAAGATCCGTTAAAATCTCGGAGATCATCACAATATATTTCCTATAGTGTAGGAATGTAAATAAGTCGACGCAAAAGACTTAATGCGAGAGATGAGCAAGCAAAGCGTGATAGCCTCGAGTAACCGAAGATTTTTTGATTTTGAATGTGTTCTGACTAAGTGAGCAATAAAAGTGCATTAATTTAAAAAAATAAATAAATACAAAAAAATATAGATTTTGGAACCAAATAAGCTTCGCTTACTCAAGATTCACTCGCTTAGCTCACTCATCTCTCGTAGAGTGGCAATACATTATGCTTAAAAATATAACCTATTTTTGCTCTACGATTTTACTACCTTCTATACTTACATTTTTATGCATTTTACTCCTTAACGTATCTTCACTCCGCGAGGGAAGAGTGCCCAGTCAAAGTACATGAAGAATTAAACATGCTTTGCTTACTCAGGATTCGCTCGCTCAATCCTCGTTGACCAAAAATTCATTAAGGAACAAACAGATATTAAAATATAATTTCGGCGCGTAGCGGAGTCATGAAACAAAAACAGCGTACAATTTCGCAGTGTATAAGACTGTCAATTCCATATTATCTGATAGCGTCGATTTCTGAGAAAACTAGTCTTTAAACTGCACTCTCACTACACAAGCAAATGAAGCTTATTTGATCGTTATTATTCTGACTGAGTAAGCAAATAAGCTTACTCGTGAGCTAAGGGTATAATGATGAAATAGAATTTTAGAAGCAACTGAAAGTCTGTATCGACCTATTGAATTAAATATTTATTTATATTATTGTGTTCGGTTTGTTTACGCTAGCCAAGTGGGAATACATCAACAACTAAATTACCTTTTTATTTAATGCATGGTTAAAAATCTATCAAATTGTGCTACTTAATCTTGCTGCCACGAATGCTTCATTGTGCCGTTGATATGGTTGGTTCTCCTGGATGAGCCCATGACTTTTGGCAACTAGGACTATTGTGCGCTTATTTTTCACTGCCAATCACAATTTGGTGCAAAAAATGCAATCTTCGGTATCTTGTAAGCAAAGAGTTACAAACCATTAAACGATTTGCAATGATGGCTTCAGCTCGTTCATGTGGTATCCATTTTCTTCCTTTTTGAATCATTTTCATAGCATATAAACGGTTGCTTATAGCGATTTGAGTGACTGCACTGTAAGTTCTATTGCTGAATGCGCTTAGTTTTTCTCCAATAATGCTTACAATTCTTCATCTTCGATTTTTTTATTTGACATCTTTAAACAGGATGTTGTGAAATGATGGTTAGTACAAAAGTTTCTTAGAAAATCCAAAAAAGTATTATACACCCAATAATTGAGTTCTTCCCGACTGACGTTAGAGTCATTAATGAAAATTATTTAAATGTAAAATTTTCCAACAGCTATGAACTAAAATAAAAAACACATCTGTTAGCCGACCTACCTTAGGGATATGATTCAAAAAGATGGTAGCATTGGATTTCTATTAGAAGCATGGTAAAACATCAATAGTTTTTCAATAAACCAGGCAAATTTGTTTCAAATTGTTTTATTTATAAATCTTGTTTGTATACTTTGCAAGTCAGACGTATTCAAAATAATATGTGGCAAAATAGTTTTTGTATTGAATTTAATTCATCAATCAACATAATAAGATATTAGCAAAGAAATATTTTGCTACTGAAGTAGCCAGCGATTACTGGTATTCAAAATGAACACAATATTTCTCCTGTGGCCATTTTCCTTTTAAGAGTAACTGCTATTTATGAAGAGGCTCGTCATTTAAGCGTCTTTGCCTATTCCTTCCTCTAACAAAACGATCACAAAAACTAAAGAGAGTTTCTTGATAACAACGGACCCCGCAGCTATAGGAATATTTATTTTTATTTTTTCATAATAAAACTAAACATTTTAGTACTCGTTTTTGTTTTATTAGAATAATAAAAAATTTTAACTGGTAAATTTTGATACAAGAAATGCAAACACCACATCACAGTCAGGGCAGCAATACCTCTTTCATTTACTTTGGAGCAGCAAGCAGCACAGCATATTGCAGTATTCACTTTGTCTGCTGTAAAGAGGTCCACATCAATACAATGGTATATGCAGACGTAAAGGATTTGGGTTGCTTGATTGTCTTTCCCTTTTGGATGAAAAACTTGCTGCATTCCAATTGTCTAAATATTGAAAAGTTACTTTTTCTGTAAACTTAGAATTATTTGAAACACTACACTAAATAAATGGAATAACACTTTTTTGTAGTACTTTGTCCCTGATTTCCATCAGCAGGCCCAAAGCCAAATGCTGATCAACCCAATATCTTTCCCCATCTTAAAACTATATTCGATTGCCACAGTTGGGTATTGTTTGCTTGATTTCGTTTGCACCACCGAGCAGCTATGGATAATGGACAGAAAAAATACATCTCTTCCCCTTTCTGTATACTTAAATGCATTCATGAGCAAGCATCTTAGAAAAAGGAATATTTCTTAATACTTTTTTGCCTGAACCTTGTTTAACATGTATCTGTTTTATTTGTAATTTACAATTCCGTTAATTCTGGTGACGAATACAAATTGTCTACTGTCAGACAGTACCTCTTATTAAGCAATGGTCCCGCAGGTGCTACAATAAACTTGGGATTGTGGACCATATATATCCAGAGGTGGACTCACACAACATGTTTGGTTTCACGCTGAATCACGGTCGGAGTAGAATACACTGTATCCATCCTAGACGTCCTTTATATAACATCAAACTTTCGTCTATGGCCACATTTCTCTCAGGGATACACCCTTGTTAACGTATTTTTTAGGTATTGAAACATATCATATTTTGTTCAGTTAGGAACTGATGATGGATCGTTTCAATGAATTCAGCATTATTGATAAAATGAACAAATAAATACCATCTGTTTGACAGAGTAGTTGCAAAATATGGAGTCTCAAATATTCGAATTTTTAACTAATGGGCCTTCTCTTCTGGTTTGTTTACCACAGTTTGCACTAAAATGATTGCGACAAATATTCTCATCTACTAAATGCGATGACACATGAACAAACTTGACGTATACGAACGTCTTGTGGATTTTGGGTATAGTTTTTTTATGCCTAAACGTACAGGATATGGCTTGTTTCGCCGTATTTTGCCAAAGTTGTTGACATTCGCCGTGATACTAAAACAGATTTTTCACTATTAATTCATTATTGCCTTTATTTGAACCTTAAGCCTGCCCTTTGCCTGCTCTTCCTTTCATTTTCATTACCCTAAGAATACACTTAAATAGATTTATATTCATTTACTAGACATACTTTTAAATGATTGAAATTTATCATGTTTAATTATCGAGCAGGTTAAATTTGTATACATGACTATACTGGTTAGCAAAGTCTTAGCTTTTTTTGTCACATGGAAACTCATGTCAAATTTTGAATATACTGAAGTCATCAACCAATAATATATCAAGGTCAAAAATGTGTACATCAGATACTCTTATGATATCGATTGAGTTATTGTTTAATTTGCAATAAAGAGTTATCATTTTTGTGAACATTTAGCTTCTGGTAGCTCTCTTTCAAGTTTCCAACAATAATCTGCTAGCATTCCTGAAATCTATTTCTCTTGGTAGTCCAAACAAAAGAGTAATGACTTTAAGATTGCCACAGATTTTCCAAGCGTATCACTGTATTCAATTTTTCTTAGAAGAAAACTCATATTTTCGAAGAGCTCTCTACATCTAGAACCCTGGGCAGTTGATATTGAAGGAAGCTTCTTTCCGTTATGTAACAGTACTGCTTTCAAACTATATTTTTAAGAGTAAATGAACAATCGCCAGTAATTTGGTTCATATTCAACATTTTATACATTCTTCACAACAAGATCTTTATTATAATAGACTAAGACATCTGTTTAAGAAAAGCACGATTTTATTTCTTTATCACGATGTCGAAAATGAGACATTTTCGTATCAGAAGAAAGTGAATTTTAGTTATTTAATCTAGATTCCAAAGTTCAGCCTGATTTTTTAATAGATTCAAATCACGTACTAAATCATTTAAATCACGTTGTGTCAGTAAATGAGGCTCTTTTAAGTTGATTGTTCATAATTTGAATCGCTTTGCTGACAGTACAAATTTCGCACTTGAAGCAGAATCCTGGGTTTCTAGTTGATTTGAAGTCTTTGGGGCAGGCAGTTCAGCACTCTCTGAAATGGGTCTGAAGATCGACGATAAGTTTGCATACTGAATAGGGTGTTTAAACTTGGCTGTAATGCTTTTTATTTGCATTGACTAAAAATAGTAATCACTTACATGATCTTTTGATGCTGTCCAAATTATTAGTAAAGCATTTAGCAAATATCTGGGTTCTTGCTTAACACAACCTAATTAAAGTCTCATAGGTGTTCCACAACATATATATATGAAGCTCAGGATTTATTTGATGCAATACAGGAAATCAAAAACTAATCTAAACATCACTGTTCATATTAGTAGCATGAAATTTAAGCATATTTACAATGTAACTAATATACTAAGGTAGAAAATAAGCTAGTTAAATACAGCAATTATACAGTTGCCAAAATAATGTTAATCAAACAAAAATGCCTGTTGAGGTTGGAAATGTCACAAAACTAGAGGTACAAACTATATATTTTTTAATGGTGTGTCATTACAAACAAAAATCATTGCAAAGTTCATGTGATGTAAACAGTGTTTAGCAGTGTTGCTTTCATTAGTTGGATCATTTTGATAACAAAAAATGGAACACAATTTGGGAATAAGTGCAGATCGATTATCTAAATAAAATATATCAAAAACAGAACAGCTATAACTCTAAATTGCAGTAAAGCTAATTGAATATTTCTAAAATTTGCATACTGACTATGACATTCTCTTAGATATTTGTAAACTTTGAACGTCATAGTTTAAGGTTTTGTTTAGTGGATATGTTACAGATACCTCCATCAATTCCACAGGTGTTAATAATTTACACACTATAATCTGAAGCCAGTTGTTTTTAAGTGGTTGGTTTCAATATTGAATAGTCGATACACTTTACTTTTACGACGACAGTGTTTAGAGTCAATCTCTAAGAATCAATAGGTTATAGAAACAAAAAAATATCCAATCAATAGTTTATTACGCCGACAGATTCGTCCAGTAATAGGCTTTTCAACTTATACACTTCCTACCTAATATATTGTTAGAGTTTCATAATACAATTGCAGATGTCTTAGGACGCAGTTCATAGTCCAGATATTTCACAATTAGATCTTCGAATCCCATATGAACGCAGATGCGTTGAAAAACTGGCTCATATACACATAGATGTAAGTGTATGGGCATTCCCGTTATTATAATTTATATAATAGAATAATGCATGTGTATAACGCTACAGATAATGCATCGTAATGAAAGTCACCATTACGAAGAGTATTTTGCACGGTTAGACTGGAATGCAGAAGGATTCAATAGCACAATAAATCAGTATTTATAATAGTATCATAGCGTTGCGGATTTTGTATCGCTCGAAGGCATCTAAGTATTTACTTACTGCCGGTGCTTAAGTATTGTTTACTAAATGCTCTCTTTTCAATTTACAACCGTACACATTAAAAATATCTCACTATAGCGCCTATATTCCATGCCTGCTACAAGCTCGAAGAACGAGAACTAATTCCCAAATTTCCACAAATTTTTAAGTGCATCAAGCTGCAAAAACCGCCTCATATACGAATTAACAAAAAGGGCGCGGATTCTGCTCTACGTGCTCATTAGAATTCTAAAGAAGTCATCTCGTTCGTCTCCCCCATCATCTTTCTTTAACATAGGCTATAACCACATATAGAGGTATAACGATCTGGCAATGGATTTAAATATTAGAGCAACGAAATGAGAACATGCAAATAAAGAGGGTAAAAAGTTGAAGTGATGAATATTACAAGGCGCAGATATAATGTTGCTGTCCGATTGTGAACTTGTTTGCTCTTGAATTATTATCTCAAATTGAATCTAGTTACTGCGTACGCCGGTAGAGCGGATCTGAAACTAGTTCTTTTTATTCCGCGGCATTTTAAAATTGTGCCATCTTTTTGCGCTGCAGTTTTTATGCATCGGCTTAGTTAATTCTGTTTGAGGCTATTTAATTCGCAGCCTTTGCTTCATCTTCATTTTGCGTCGTTCAGCTCGACATCTGCCCCTTCCCAAATGGGTTTTTGAACGCGTAAATAACAAAATATCAAGTGCTTTCAGCAGCTTTGATGCGTGCTGAAGCCGCCTCGTGAAAATATATTCATCGCCGTAACAAAAAATAAATAAAATAGTTGCACACTAAATTCGTTATTTATTGAAGCAGTTCCCATCTGGATGAGAGCCTAATAAAAGATCCTCACGCAATCCTCAATTAAGACTTTAATGTCTGAAGATAGTAGCTTGTACTATGCAAATTAACGCTTGTACCGACCTAAGAGATTTATAAACGCATCTTCCCTCCTGCTCGAATTTTGCTAAAATGGTTCACTTTGCAAACGTGAGACAATTCAATCTCCAACAAAACAGTTCAAACTTTGGATTCGCTTTGTAATTGGACCGGTTTATGTTTTAATTGGTATCACAAGAGGATAATTTAGCTGATATTAGAAATTATTTTGATACAATGTTTTCTGCTCGTTTCGTTTTTGCAATTGTTGCAAACAATGCTGCAAGCTGAATAAGCGACTATTTAAATCTATGTTGGCCAATATTGTAGTTTTTCTAGCAAATTATGCCGTCAATTCGTTTTTCTTTGTGTAATGCACGCTGGTGGTAACAGGAACAGAGAAAGGCAAAACGTCGCCCTGTCTTTTCAATCCGCAATAAATCATAATCCAACAGAAATATCTATAAAAATCGCAACTAATTTATTGCTATTAACCACATTTATATCCAAGGTAGGTAAAACGCAGAAATTATACTATTATTAGTAGCCTACTTGGAATTAGCATAATAAATGAATAGCAAATAATCAGTCACATTCGCTGTACCACAAAAGCATTTATTGCAAGCTGGTTGTTAGACAATTTTTTTCAGATAATAGCCAAGAAAAAACGTTATAATGGATTGATACGAAATAAGTGGTAATAATAAAAATAATTACCAAGAATAAAAAACAATCCTTAATAATAAAGCATTAAACGCGTAGCTTATTGGCGTGAGCCATTTTCATTGCGCAATTACATCAGCCGGCTCGGTATCATAACCAGTCTCTTGAGTAATTAATGTCATTACACATTTGAATGATATCGATATTATTTTTAGGTGCATAAAAAGTGAATTGCAAGAAAATTTTGCCCGTAAACGATTACAATTTAATAATGTTATTGACATGTTTAGAGTTGAGGCAGGAATAAAAATGCCACTTTATGGGTACTCAGCCGACCATAAAATTGTTATGTCCTGGAACCATATTGGGATCTGCTCGGTTTTATTACGGACACGACCATGCAAATAATCTCCTCATTATACATTCACGCTTAATGGGCCTCATCTGAAGCTTTAAGAATTTTTTCTTGGGTTTAAGGTTGGGTTATCAGCTGGGCGGTTGACTGAGTTGTGAAGCCCCTTACATTCTGACCCATAGGTCCCGTGCTTTACTTTCAAGCCCATTTAAATAAAGTCATCAATACGTCGCACATAGGAAAGAAGTATGTTAAAATAAACAAAATTCAACAATACATTTCCAGTACAATTAATACTTTATTTATTTATTTATTTCGCTGAAGCGAGTCTTCCAGGTCGCATTGACGAAGCAGCGCCCTATCACAAGAAATTATTTTACATCAACAGACTGATTCGAAGTCGGTAGTTGAAAGGATCGAAACCAGGTAGCACAGCATCGAGTATAATTTCATAAGCACGCATAGAAAAACTCGGTTTGATATTTATTGAGGTACTATAATAATAGTTATCATTTAGTAAATCGTCTGAGATTTACATACCGCTACAATTTCAAAATTAGATGGCCTTAGCCTTACATGGGATATAATTAGGTTTGCTATGAATACCTATATCTTTTCTACTCGTCGAATCTTATGATTCAAAGGCTTTCTTGCATCAATTGATGAATGAAATACCATTAAGCAAATAGTTTAATTATTTTGCAATTTAATTTCAACACTATTTAACTTTAAAGGTAAAAGCGCTAAAACCTTTAGGAATATTCTGTATTCTCACTGAAGTAGTTACAAGTATAAATACAAGCAACTTAATACATGACAATACTAGATTGTCCAGTAAGCTTTGCGGTTTGATATGAAAAAGACAATTTTATTGTTGGAACTACAATTTACTATTCAATATAGTCTCCCTGAACATCAACAGACTTGTTCCTACGAGATTCAAATTTATGAATTCCATCCCTGAAGTGAGAATCGGGAAAAAAAAGATGGAAGTCGTTAGCGAATACGGTGGATACTCCAACAATTCGAAATTTAATTCATGGGCTTTAGACATTGTCAAAACGTTCTTGTGACAAGGTGAATTGTCCTGATCAAAAATTTTTTTTCTTCGACAAACCGGGTGCTTTTTTCACGAATGTTTTCCTTCGGCTGGTCCTAAAGGTTCCAATAACATTCAGAATTTATTATTTTACCAGTTTTCAAGTGATACACAAACAAAATTTCTTTTGCATCTTAAAAAGTTGATGCTAATACCTTTTTGGTTGAATTCTGGACACGAGCTCGTTTAGAAGCCGAAGAATTATATTCATACCACTCTTGTTTTGATTCAGAATAATAGTGATAGACCCAAATCTTATCCATAGTGATGCGTTGACGAACAAAACTCACTCTATTCTTTCGAAAACGCTACTGAAAAAGTCGCATTCGAATGTGTTTTTGTTCCATTGTTAGCGAATGCGGTACACATTCAGCACAGAGAATTATGAGACCCAATACTTCAGTGAAAATATTGCTTACACTGACCAATGAGATGCTAAAGCCGTTTACTAAACCTCTTTCGGCCACTTGACAATTTTCCACTACATCTTGTATATCTTCTACGATTCCTGGTGTTATAGCTGTTTTTGGACGTCCTTGACGTGGGTTGAGTTCAAGAATTTTACGATCATGATTAAATTCAGCGACTCATATTTCTATTGTGCTAATGGAAGGCGAAGAGTCTACACACTTTCAACATTGCTTCATAAATTTTCTTTGCTTTAAAACCTTCCAAAAATAAAAATTAACTCACTGCATGAAACCTTATTTTTCCATTGTAAAAAAGTACTGTGACACATAGATACCAAATGGCTTGTAAACAAAGAATTAATTGACAGTTTGAAATAAAACTTCACATATGTTCATTTGAAGAGTGTACCAACAAGAAAATTTTGTTTGTGTGGTACAATCTGATTTTAAAGACTTCATGAACATTTTTCCATCGCACAAAGCAGTTTTTGTAATTGAAGAATATATACAAAGCACGATAGCCAACATTGTCTATCATCAGTTAAAAACTTCCATAAAAGTTTTCAAATTGTACATTTTAAATTATAATAAATATTTTTCTACATATACCTTTTTTTTCATCAACTCATCAGTTATAAGCTGTCTGTTAAGAAAGTTTGTATTTTAATGGTTTAAAAGTCCGCTAACTTTTTTTAGCGTGATTGCTTCAAAAGGTAACTCCACTATGAATAAGATAACCTTTTCTGGTTCTTGATGTATGCCTACTTCGACTCCTCGTACGTAAATTTTGAAATTCGTAGAAATTAATATGCGGTGATCAAGTTTTAAAAATTGAAAAATGCTTTGTTGATTTATTAAAATTGATCTGTTGCTAGATAGTTAAGAAAATAGCCTTTTATGAGAAAAAGAAGTGCATTCTGTTGCAAATTTTTAAATTTTTTTTATATAAACAATTTTACTCGAGATTCACTGGATTCTCTCGCATACATCTAGCAAACTAATAATGCATCAAATCGGCTTACTCAGGATTTGCTTGTTTCTCTCGGTCGTTCCAAGCAAAGTTAAGATAAATCACCAATCGAAATAGATTCGCTTACTTAGAATTCGTTCGCTTTGCTCACTCATTCCTTGCGCAGCGAGAATACATGAAGAATCAAGCTCCACTTAGTCAAGATTCGCTCGCTTCGCTCGCTCATAACTTCTATTACTCGAAATTTACACAGTCTTAGTCAGAATACATCAAGAATCAATAGAGCTTTCGCTCTGTTAGAATATATTAAAAACCAAAATGCTTCCCCTAGTTCGGTGGCTCATTTTTCATAAATTTATCATAGATTTAAATAAAAATATTTTTAATTCAAGATTCAGTCACTTATCCTTCGACGAGTTAAATCATAAATCGAACAAGCTATGAATCAAAAAAGCTTATAATGTAATATATAAGAAGTTTATTTTCTTACACTCTTACAAACTATAAAGTTATAAACTGCTACTGCTTCATGCTTACTCGTGACTTGCTCGCGCATCCTTCGCACAGTCAACATACATCAAGAACCAAATGAGCTTCAATTACTCGTAAATTATTCGCTTAAATTGAATGCGTTAAAACTAAACACGCTTAAAAATATAAAATGACAAAAAATTAATAATGTAATAAGAAGTAAACGAAACGTTCTACTTGCTTATTGTCTTGACGTTTGCAAGAATTACATCCAAATTACACTTTTCACCTTATTATTCGTTTTTTGTGTAATTATTTTTTATGCAAATTTACAAAAAATTAGGCGAAAAAGAAGTATCCCTTTATTCTTTTTTTTGCTACATCTTAAACAATCTGTTAACACATTGACTTCATTCTTAAATTATGTTGTCTTTATTTTAATTTCTACTTTTAACAATTTTTTTTAACAGCGAATAATTAAAAATGATCATTTGGCTTCAGTGTAGTGTAATCTACAACTTATGTAATGTTTTTCATAGTATATCAAATAAAGTATCAGTTAAGTTAAGTTTTTGTCTCCATGGCTCATCAGTATAGCTGGTTGGAGCTGAGTGTTACGCATAGATGACAAAGTAAACTGAATTAATCTCTAGATTTTTTCTAACTAAATTGGTTCTCACCCTTTCCAAAGCCAGCACTAACTTTTAAGCAAATCTTTTAGTAAGCCTTTAAACATTTTCATGTAAAACTTTCGTAGAACTTAGGTAACTAATAGATTCTGAATCCTGGCCTGTTCTTCAGTAGTAAAACAATCGTATTTATCTCTTGAATGGTGCACGTTGGATACTCATCTTAAACGCCTGAAGCAAAGCATAGCAGTATTGTGATCGGTTTTTTCGAGCAGGAGCAGCTCTAACTCCAGGCCGAGAGATATTGTGTTGCCCAGCAGACAGAAATGTATTGACTACTCCTTCTGTTTCTCAAGATAAATCTCTGCGGGCATCGGTTTGTCAAAAATCCATCAACTGAACTATTAATTACGGTGTGTCTTGTGTAGCATATTGTTTAAAATTCATAGCGTTGTTCTTATCTGTGAATATTCATGAACGGTATACACGCAGAAGAGAGAGAAACTGTGGGAACCTTCGTCAACTTAATTGTGAGTCCAAGTTTAATTTTCCTTTTGATATTACATAACACATTATTTATAATGTGGCGCCACCGCCACCGAACAAAAGATGACGAATTACGTACTTGAAGATGAACGCAAGGAGCACAGCCTGGGCTCGAATCGAGAATCTTGATAATACGGCTATTTGTGATATGGCTTAGTCTCTGCTCATGGTGATAGTACGCAGTGCTAGCACTGATTGTAATCTAAAATGTGCTACTTTACAAGAAGTGTACATGTGGATGATACTAGAATAGTTGTAGTCTAACTATTGGTGGTAGTACTGTCATGTATAAGTGGTACTGTTGTATATACCTACATGATGGGTTATAAAGTAATGAGTCAGAACTGCTTCAAGTCATTTTGATATTACAACTGTTTGACACCATCGTTCCTAATTTGGTGCTTAGGTGTGCGTTACGAGGAAAATATACGCCAATGAAGCTACTGAATGGGAAAATTAGAGGGAATAGCGAACTCCCTGTATTAAAAGAAGATAAGTATAAGGCACATAAAATCAATTAGCATTGGAATTGCTTTAGATAAAGTCATGTGATAATCTCGAGTAATAAACTTGTTAATTGCTAGCGAACCAATCACAAACCTTTATTGGTTCTTAAGGCCCCTTATAATAAGAGTACAGGCGCTCAATTCGTTCGGGTCCCTTTTCTCATCAAGCTAGGGGTAATTAAACCGTTGGTCCATTGTTTATGCAATAAATAGATAAGAACTGTAAAATATAGCCATCGGCATCACTCCGGTTATTGCTACTACTGGTAAAGATATTTTTCAGGGCCGGAATGGTTGGTACTAGCTCATTTGATTTTTTTGTTTGTAGTTGAAAACATAACGCTATTAAGTCAACAATTGGGAAATTGGAATGGGCACCTCACCTAATACATATCTCGCTCGATGATGGAACGACATGTACTACATACTTTTCGCAATATTTCAAAATTAGTACTATCGGTATTTAGAAGCTGAAAAATAGAACGATTCTTGTGTAAAAGACTCGCTAAATTCATAATCAAATACTCGTTCTTTTAACGCATGTTATGTTATTTAACCTGTGAAATAAATAAAAAGAAGAAATTAACAGTACGTGAAAAATAAAATCGCTAATGAAGCAAGTAATTAAGGAAATAAATACCATAAAACAAGAATCTATAAAAAGTAAATATGCCATATAAATGGCTTGCAAAATTTCAGAATGAAGACAAGCATAAAAGCGTTGAAAAACGAAGAAACTAAAGAATTGAAAGGTCACACACGAAACGTGTAACTGAAACATTGACAAGCCTTTATGAAATGGTTATAATTGCAAAGAAATTTAGGGTAAAAAATAATCACAGTGTAGTTAGGTCTAAGTAAAACTAAACTAGTCTCAGAAATGTTAATTAAATAGAGAGTTTATATTGAAACCTCAAGGGAGAAAACACGTATAATTTAATGACAAAAAAAAAGCTTTACAAATTCTATAATTAACACAGAACAAAGGGGATTTTAATATAAAAAAGTTAAATAAAGAGGAAAATAGAGTTGAAATATGACAAATGGAAAAATGAAAGGCAGCTGACTTAGATTAGCTTTTGAAAATCAGTTGAGAGGTTTTGATGTGCGAAAGAATTATAATACTGAAGTATAGAAAGTTCGTTAAAAGCCAAACCATAAAACTTGTAAACCAATAGAGGCAGAACATCTTGAAAATTAACATAGTGATTTTGAAAAAGGCGAAGAAATTGCATTCTAAGGAATACGAGGATACATCTTTAAATTATCTAAAAAAGTAATAGGTATGTCCTTAATATAAGTTAAATTAAATAATTGTAAAGACTTATGAAACTGAAACCTGAGAAAAACTCACGGGATCCCAAATGCAACTTTTCGAAGCAAAGAATTTCGAAAAAATGGTCCTCAACCTTAAAAATAAATAAGTTCAATTTACAGAAGCCATCTTGAACATTCAATAAATAGAGCTTATATGAGTCCTGTGAATTAAAACTGCAAATTTATGAAGCTTCTGAAATGTAATAAAAACACAAAAAATCATATTAATAAACCTTCAAAGCAATAAAAACGAAGCAAGCGGTAGGAATCAAATTAGTAACGTACCGAAAACACTTTTGCTTTGTTTACTTTATTTACTTTACTCGTTCATTGCTGGCGGACTAACGAAACATTAATAGAAAAGAGAGATTCAAATGTTCTACGCTGCTGTCCGTACGAATTCATTTCAATCTACAAATATATTTTTTGAAGAGTGTTTTATCCTGATTTTAGGTGTATTCTGGCTATGCGAGTATGTGAAGCTTATTTGATTCAACATAAATACCTAGTATAAAATATTAAAACATTTTAAAATTCGCTTGAACATAACCATCAGAGTCCCAGAACTAAATCGTGTTTTCATACAGTACATCTAGTACCCTCATTGTGATAAAAGTATATATATATAAAATGAAAGGGTACACTCTTAAGATATGAGGTTTATGCGACTTAAAAGTTGAAATATTTAGGTCTATGGTTACTCAAGAGGAATTCTTAAGTACAAAACAAAGAAAAATAAGAAGAAACACGTGCAATTACATTACGCGCGTGCAAAACGACCAGCAAAAGACACCAAATAGAATTTTGATGAAAGAAGAGGAGTTATTAATGCATAAATCATCATTCCTCGAAGAAACGTGCCTCTCTGATAACTGGAGGCTAAAGGAAGTGGCCACAATTATTCTCATTTAATAAGCAATAATGAATAAATGAATCACATAAGCAATGAGTTGGAACAAATAATCGTTGCGCATTGGATTGGAGTGGTGCTTAAGCGACCTTACAAGCCTTAAGTGCAGGTGGTATTGTGTGGTAAATTGACAACTCTGACTGTGCGGAGCCGAGAAAAAATGGTCTGCGCATAAAATTTGTTAATAAACAAAATAAATATCCGCGCTTTAACAAGCCACTATTAAACGGTTCGCGTTAAATTACTTCAGGACTTATTTGGCATCAGCGACTTGTTTAAATATTCATGCAATTTCTCATATATACGCTGAAAATTAACTAAATCATTATAATGACTCGTGTGTATGAAATATACCTTCTAACCAGTCATAAAATATTATTTAATTTGAGAACAACCTGCAAGCAACTCTACTTTATAATAAATATAGGCTGCGGCGTATTCAGCGTTTGTTGTTTCTAACGTAGCGTTCAAGTCTCCAGCTTTTAAAAATGACATCCAGCAATTATCCTTTATGCCGTGTATTATTCATTTATGCCGTTTTAATTAACGTTCCTCGGTGGATAATGACAATTGCAATAAACAAAAAAGTGAATTTTTTTGGGTCGCTTTGCTAGACGAATGGAAATTGTGATTCCGGATTTAGAAAGGAGCAGTATTTTTCAAATTGTATTTTCGCTAGAACTTGGGATATATTCGCTTGTTGATAGATGCTTTCCGTCAAGAGACCCGGTGGTCCCCAGATTTGAATATAATGTACGCGTCTTCGCGTTTTCAAACGAGTTTTTTCCGATCTCTTATGGCAAAGGCTGCGACATGTTGAAGAAGACAATATTTAAATGGGAGATTACCGATATTTAGATATATTTATTTCTCATTGTTTTTGTCGGCGGACAAAATCGCCATTCTTCTCGTTTTTGTTTACATTAATTGTCATTAACATGCACAGAAGTCGGCTTCTCCTTCTTTGTGGTCAACAACTACACAAAAAGCCGACTCTGAAGTCTGTTGGGGAAAAACTCATGTGTATACTGATTTATGCTATGTTTATATGCATTTGGAGCGACTATAAGTTATGTTATTTAGGTTTCTTACTGATTTTTTCATCGCTATTTAACATTTAAAATGATGATTGTTTTATTTAGAGGCTATTCATTGATATTTGCGTTGTGCTCATTAACTTCTATTTATACTGAACCAATTTTTGTCGCTATATAATCCAGCAACACCAGATTTTCTCATTCAAATTGAAATTTCTAACTAGTGGGTGTGCGTAGGAAAGCAGCGACAAGTATTTGCTATTTCCAATAGGCAACAATAATAACATGAATTGTTAGGCGTCTACGCAACCGGAATAAATTTAAATAATCCCAATTATACAAATTACAAGTAATACGTGACCGTTTCGTAATAAGGCAATTATTCATTTAATTTATTTAAAACAGTTGTTATTATTGAATTATCCCTCAATACGTTTCTTTCGCATAAAGAAATCAACACACAGGCAGCACAAACTTGCCAAAGGAATATTAATTACTACAAGCTTTTATAGCCTTTAGAAAACCAATTTAGAATGATCTCGTCCAGTTCAGTTTCAATGACTTTTGTAGCGTACCTTTGTGAATATCATAACGCTCCCTCCTACCGTTCGTCATTTATATACCAGCTCAATAAGTATCTATTAAAACGGCTTATAGCATTTCAAATTAAATCCTGGAATTATTCACATCCTTTTAAGGAGCATCTGCGGCATAGAGATTATTCAAAGCAATGAAATCATATCAATTGCCATTTGCTGTTGGTCTATTGCTACAAACATCTACAGCTACCAATTTCTTATTAATAAGCCATCGAGCATTCATACTAATATAGCAAGACAAAGATATAGTTTCTTGCCTACAAACGGTTTTGTCCTACACTTCTAAGTCAAATTTTAAATGACTTTGAAGCGGCCAAAACGTAATACTAATTTATTGAATAAACCAGTCGTCTGCATTAACTTTTTAATTAAAATAATAGAAGACATCTAAGGAGTAATTTTTTATCGTCATGCTGGCTGTGTCCACATATAACAAAAAGTCCAAATAGCGATTAGCTAATTAATAGAAAGAATAACAATAAAAAATGAAAAGGTCAAGTAAATAATTCCTTCTCGCGGAACCTAATTAAAAAGACAGAGAGTGTGACAAGTGTTTTTCATCGGGCAGCTTATCAATCTTGGTAATGTGTTAATTTACATTAGAAATTACATTAGTTCAAAGTGGTCACCATTAGAAATAAATTGAGGAGAAGCGTTAACTGCTCGAAAATTCAAATCTTCTTATCTCTTTGATTGATTTATTTAATAAATCTCGCCGATACGAATGGAGTGAGAGTGTTGTAAACGCGTTTCGAGCAATTATTATGATATATTCGTATTAGGAGGTGACATTGAATGATTTGACAATTATCTCCGCATGAGGCTGAAGTCTACGTACATGCTTGCTCTTGGAGCTATAGTTGGTCTTGCTTTTTAAATTTCGTTTACTTGTCCCAGTGGATATATTTTGATTTACTGATGGACTTGTTTTTCTATTTGCGCTTCCAATCGGCTGTTTAGCTACTTTAATAGACAAAGACACACATCAAAGATGAAAACACTTATTCAATAATTGTAACTGAGTCCTCAATGCATTCTAATATTATAAGGCTGATAATCAAATGAGTATTAAAAATTTATTACAAAGTTATTTGTTTTCATTCTGTAAACATAACCTCACATTGTAGTATTTTTACTTTTTATTCACGGATGCTTGTGCTTGTAAAAGTTCTTCCGGCGCTTTTTCTATATATGCGGTAATTTTGTGATTAAAAAAATATCAAAGGAACATTACTGACTGTAGAAAAATGTTTACTTAGCTTATTTTCGTGTAGAAATCAGTTGTCAGGATAAGTGTTGTGTTCCTCACAAAGTAAGCTATGTTTGGAGCAATCTTATAAAGAAGAGCATATAGTCTTTAAATGTGCAGCACTTATGGTATGGGGTAATCCCACTTGTAAAAAAAAAGTCTACCGGCTGATAATAAGCAATGCATTTTAGTTACAATTGGATTTTTACTTCGTAAGGTGAATTTAGTGTTTGCTATTGTTAGAAGGAGTTTCTTCGTCATATACTAAATGACAGAAAATGTAGATGAATTAATTGCTAATATTGTTATTTACACTTTAATTACTGATTTAGATAAAAGTTGTACATTTCATTTTTGCAGCTCGCAAAATAAACAACAAAAGTTGCAGGTACATAAATAGCACGAGAACATGGTTGAGTTCTTAGGCTCCAGTGACTGTATTTTAATTCCTATGAATTTGAAAGTTTTCATGCAGTCTGAAATTCAAGGATTCAGCAGACCATCCTTATTCGAAGATGCAGTTAATGGATAAACATATAAAAAGCGCAAATCTTTTAAGCTGACATTTTTTTGTTTGTAAATTATACTTTAAAAAGTTTTTATTCTTTCACGCATTTACCCTTCCCATCGTACATTAAATGACAGAAAACGCAGTCCTCATAGCAGTTCTTTCATTTATTTATAATCTTATTTACAATTAGTATATTTTTTTATAAGCACTGAACTTTATACAAGCTAAATTTCGTATTTTTATTTCAAATTATTCTAATAGTTTTACACAGGAGGAAATACAAAAGTATCTTGTAAACTTCCCATACGCGGGATTTCTTCGCTACATTGAACATTCAAAAAGCTTAATCGTTATAAATTGTTTCCAGGTCAGTAAATTTTAGGCACTTTCAATCCTAATTGCATCCCAACTTACCAAGCAAAGTATAGTTAATTCTAAAGGGATTTTTCGGTTGCGGGACTGATTGAATTGTGGAAATTGTTACACTGATTAAATTATAGAAAATGCAATCAAAGCTATTTATTTATAGGCTCATTTGCATTTAGTCGTTTATTTACAATTACTGAATTATACATAAGCTAAATATTTAGTTTTAGTGGCTGTATTTTAACTCCTCTGAGTTTCAAACATTTTATGTAGTGAGAAACACTCATAACCGAAAGTGGTAAATACAGGTGAAAACATACCTTTAAAGTATCTAGTGGGCAATTCATTGCGCATCATGAAGCTTCGCTTACTTGGGAGTAACAAACAAGCTAAACAATTGTTGTCAATTCATATTTTGAAATTATATTTTAATACACTCCTAAATAAATTGACACTCTATGAAGAATAAACGAGCGAATCCCAAATAAGCAAAGCTTGGTTACAAGGGGACTCTTACTTTGCAATGTGTCTTTAATTTTTGATATTGTTATACTGAGGTTCCTCGTATTAAATTAAATTACAAAATATACACTATCTTGAAATTCATAGAAATTTAAATACAGTCGCCAAGCTATACGAACTCAGCCATGTTTTGGAGATATGCTTCTATCAGCATTTACTATGTTTGTCTTTCATTCTGCAGCCTAGTAAAACTAAATATTATTAGATAAAATATAGTTTAAATATTGTAAATAGTTGCTAATTTGGTTTTTATGGATTTTACTTGGCGATTCTTATTTAATTCTTCACATTACTTCACTGAGGTTCTTCATCATAAATTAAACTACAGATAATGCAACCAACGTCACTTACATACCTTTTTTACAGTTACTATTTACAATTACTGAATTACAAACAAGCTGAACATTTGATTTTGGTAGGTCACAAAATAAACGACGAACGTTACAAGCAGAACCATATCTTGCAAACTTGAATTCTTAAGCTCAGGTGACTCTATTTTAATTCATCTGAGTTTCTAAATTTGTACATCAAGAGGCCAATAAGCTTCGGTTATAAGGGATTGCGAATGCGTTCAAGAATGAACATGCAGCAAGCCCAAACATTGTAAGCTGATGCCACTTCTTATTTTGAAATCAAATGATTTGTTTTTGTTCCTTAATACATTCCCACTCAGCGAGCAACCAGGAAGCGATGCGAGCAAATTTGGAATACGTGCAGTTTATTTGGTTATAAATGGAGTTTTTCTTTGCAAGACTTATTGCATTTTAGACAATGTTACACTAATTCGGCTTTGTAAGTAAATTTAAAGAAGATACAGCCAGTTTCACTTAGCCTAATACTTATAATTACTGATTTACATACAAGCTAAATTGATATGATACTTTTAGTAGGTAGCGGAATGAAAATCGAAATTGGTAAATGCAGGTAGAAAGATATCTTAAAAACATAGTCAAGTCCTTGGACTCTGGTTTTATGCATTTCAACGTTTTCAGAAAGCATAAAAGAATTAATCAAGAACCAAACAAACTTCGCTTCCTCGAGATTCACTCGCTACGCTCGCTCTTTCCTGCGGATAAGAAATGCATTGAGGAATAAATATGCAAATCGCTCAACCATTATAAGCAGCTTTGTAATTAGATTTTTAAGCTCGTTTAGTCCTTATTGCATCCCCACTGACAGAGATGAACGAGCGAAGCTATCGAATCCCGAGTAAGCGAAGCTCATTAATTCCAAGCAGATATTTACTTTACTAGACTTCCAGATTAAAAGACCGTTCAACAATTTTAATTGGATTTTTAGAATCTGCAAATTTGTAACACACAAACACTTTATTCATTTAATTTTTCTATTACTGATTTGACCTTGAAGAATTGACTTAGAAAATAATGTGGGAAACAAAACATATTCTTTTGGAAACTTGTAGAAATTTTTGAATCGTTAGAGCACAATCATATGGTGATGCAGCAAAGACTATTCGCAATAATCTTTTAGTGCCAGGTGACGCTTTTTACTTACTAGAAAAACAAAATTTCAAAATAAATCATACGTAACAAATCACATGAGACTTGCTTTGGTCAAAGCTAAGCTAAATAGAAAAAAAATGTCTACATAATATGTAAAAACGGCTGAAATAGAAAAAAGTAGTTAACATTGTATATGTATTTATAGGAAACTGTTGAGTAGAGATACTCCGCATTTTTGTATTTGGTAGGTGGTAGTTATTGAAGGAGAAAATCGAAGTCTTGCCGATTATATTTGGATGTGCACTTTATTTAACATTTTTTAGAGACGGTTGCTGTGGTTAAATGACAACGTTGAGTATAAGCCTATAATCAATTGCAGGAGTCAATTTCGAAACCCAACAATCTTTTGCATAAATTGTCTTTCCATGGCTCAAGGCTTAAGTTAACGACGCAAAATATTGTTGGCGGACACCTTCTGGCCGGGGCATCCTCGCCTTGTCCGTTAGAGTTGGAGGGTGAAGCAACAAACGGACTCTGGCTAGCTATTAACTATTCAGGTGTAACATATGTGCACGGGGCGCCCCGTTTGCTTGCGCCACTCTTTTTACCGAACGTTATACTAAATAAGACAGGTGCTCAAGCACCTGCTCATCACCCTGTAAGTGTCTTCTTCCATCTTAGATTGTATATATATGCAAGGGATTATGGGTTGCGTTTGTCGATTTCACCTGCTTATACTAATTTTATCACATTTTTCACGGATAAGGAACGAGCCAAAAGAAAGGTCTCTCGAACCGAGCTAAAGACAATCGATACGTAAGGAATATAGTTATAAACGTTTTACAATTTCAGATATTGAACAATAGTTTGCAACGCCTAGCTGTGCGAGTTTTATATGAATATGTTCTATTCAGCTCATTATCCTGCCACTATTCTATTAAAAAATCTATACCGAACAACACAGTCTTCTGCTGAAAATGCTTGGTTTTGCCAGGAAATTTCATTTAAATCCACTTACAAAGAGGATGGAGGAAATATAGTAGATTTTTCCTAATTCTGAATTTACAGTGCGCACAAAGCGTGACGTAATGCGCCATTGCAAGATTAATAAGTCATTTAGTCGGTGTCTACCTGCTTATTATGCAAAATTGAGAGTATGCTTAGAGTTTATTGTTAACGGAACGCTAAGATGGAAGTTGGTGGAACAGAAGCAATGTCTTGGACCTACGTCATAATTATTGAATGAAAGAGAGGCGCTGCATTGCCTTGCGCTGGTTATAGTTAAGCGTGCTCCTGATTGCTGTTGAAGCTCGCGGTAAATTGCTCCTTGTGTAAAAACGATAGCTAAAGCACTCGTTTCCTGAGGATGTCGTCGTTTTGCTCATATGTACCTACGATGGAACGCACCGGACTTTTAATTGCGCACGCTCAACATCCATAACAGAAACCATTACTAGTCTCGAAGTTGGTCGTATTAAATTTAAAATTATCGTTAAATTCCCGATAGGAAATTGTTTTATCAAACATTTAATGAAATGGAATCTTATATGTTTCTTGTAGAGCAACTAAGTAGGCATAGAAGTCTTGAAAGCTTCCTCAAGTGCTCCGTTTAATTCCCGAGAAGATTTTTTCGTGATCACAACACATTCATTTTACTATATTTTGTATAGTAATACGGACTTGTAACAAATGAAGCCGAATATAATAGAAGACGAGGTAAACTGAAGTTTGTGTTTGCATGTTTATTATTGTGCAAAATGTCAGTCGGCATACGTAAACTTTATTTTTCAGAGTTATTATATTTTACTAGTAATATACTTTTATATTAGTTTTTGGAATTAATTCGCAGCATTTGCACGAGATATTACAGATTCATACTTTTACCTTCAGAAACAAATTTATTTTAAATTAGGTCTTATTTTTATGACTCATCTTACTTTT
Source organism: Helochares maculicollis (assembly GCA_033557835.1). Classification (NCBI taxonomy): domain Eukaryota; kingdom Metazoa; phylum Arthropoda; class Insecta; order Coleoptera; family Hydrophilidae; genus Helochares; species Helochares maculicollis. The sequence continues at coordinate 32,273 of JAWQRO010000036.1, forward strand.
ACTTGCAAATAAGATTAACTTTAACAACTTAAACAATTATTTAAATGTTTTTATTTATACCAAGTGAAGTGTTTTTGTGGGGAATTTTACTACATTACTTTTATGTAGTGAAAAGCCACCAGATTTAGAAGGAAGTTTACGTTGACCATTAGCTAAGCAAACGTATCTGAAGTGGTTTGAGCAACTCAAAAGCGGTGGTTTTGACTTAGAAGACAAGAAACGTCCTGGACAGCTGAAGAAATTTGAAGATAAAAAAGTGGATGCATTACTATAGGAGAACTCATCTCAAACTCTCGAAACGTTCTCCACATCGTTGGACGTTGACTTATCAATAGTAAGAAAACATCTTGAAGCGTTAGAAATGACCCAAAGGGAAGAAAATTATTACTTGTGATGAAAAAAGATAAAATACAAATAAATCATCATCAATACCAAAATATAATATTCATGAATCTTTTGCATTTGTTGGTATCAACGGACTGTGGTTTATTACGAATCCAAATGAAACCATAGCTACGATTCATTACCGACTACAGTCGACGCGATTGAGTGTATTGAAAGAAAAACGGTCGGAATGGAGCGAAAGGACGACAAAATTATTTTGATGAACGACAATGCTAGTCCGCACTATTTATAATCTTTGAAAGCGTGCCTGCAAACACTGAAATGAGAAATACGAACCCAACCGCCGTATTCTCCAGGTATTGCTCCTTCAGATATTTACCTCTTCGGGTCAATAGGTTATGGCTTGCAAGAGGATACATATATTTCTTATGAAGAACATAATAATTGGATTGATTCATGGATTGCCTCTAGAGGCAATGTTTTCTTCGCCCTGTAAGATGGAAGAAATTAGTAGCACGCGATGGACAACATATTTTTATACTTAAAATTAAAATTAAAATAAATCTATATGTGTCTCTCCAAAAAGTTACGAATTAATTCCAACACCTAATAAAATGTGATTTTTGTCAGATTCAAAACTAGATATAGCATTAGGTCCTGGTTTTAAAATCGTACTCGAAACCTTTGCATTATAAATCAAATGACTAGACCATTGAGACATTGGCTTCACCTTAATTTAACACATGTTATTGTTATATAGGTTTCTTTACAATATTCATCAATAAGTTTCCCAACATTAGAATCTTCAGCAGTAGGTTTAATTTCTTCGGTTTTTGTCTATTGAGCACTTACTTTGTATCATTGACAGTGCATTTTCATTTGTGTACATGTTTTGTACACTATATCGAAACTATACTCTTCCTGTCTCTTACACCACCTATTTAGCTTGCAGTTTGAGTTCTTCAGTGAAAACAGCCATTGTAACAGTTTGTGGTCGGGGTATGTTTAAATTTCTGCCGTGGTAGGATCTACAGTAATTTACAGCCCATACTATTATAAATAGTTCGCATTCTATGGACCTATAATAGATTTTTGCATTTTTTAACGTTCTTGAGTTTTTGAGTTCTTGAGTTCTTGAATTCTTGAGATATTGAGTTCTTGAGTTCATGAGCTTTTGAGTTCTTGAGTTCTTGAGTTCTTGAGTTCTAGAGTTCTTGAGTTCTTGAGTTCTTGAGTTCTTGTGTTCTTGAGTTCTTGAGTTCTTGAGTTCTTGAGTTCTTGAGTTCTTGAGGTTTTAAGTTCTAAAATAAATCTCAATACCTTTTCAAAATCTAGGTACGCCAATATGAAATCACTAGAAAACATTGTTTTGCAACTTGCTATGCACTATTTTTGCTCCATTTTCCAAGCCTATGATTAGTGGATTCGTTAGCTTAGCGAAGTCAGATATAAATGTTCTGTAATAACCTCATATAACTAAGAATGCCTTTATTTCCTTTTATGTGCATAGTATTGGATAATTTTCTATTGCTATAACTTTTTCTAGATTGCGTTTTACTCTCTCATCTGGGGAAATTTATCTTGAATATACAGTTTCTCTCCTTAGAAATACGCATTTGCTTGGCTGAGTTTTAAAGTTTATCATTTGTAATCGTTTGAATGTTGAGCAATAGGTACTTATCCTCGATGGTTTTTTCATTAAGGTTTCTGTAATTTATAACGATTCGTCATTTCTGCGTTCCACTTGCGTCAAGTTTTTTTAGGTATCACTCAAATTGGTAATCGCCAGGGTGATTGTGATAGTACGGATCTGAGAGTTTCTCATTAGTGTAGGTCATTGATATTCCTTCTATATAGAAGATGTTTGAGAATTAGTGCATTACATTAAATAATTTATATTTCTTCTCGGCGCTTCTGATGGTTTCTCAGGGTCTGCATTTTAAAAAGATTTTCAAGCTTCGTGGCTAAATTAGTATCATGAAAGTTTTCAATTTTTGTGTCTTCATGAGATTCTTCATCAGTTAATGGCTTTTCGAAGTTGATTTTTACATCATAGTTTGCTTTTGGGATCGTTTAAGTTTCTGATGCCTGACAATTGTATATTTTTTGCTGGGGTATAGCTATATATCCGTCCTTAATTTTTGATTCTATTTGACACATACTTTGAATTTGAAGATATGGTTTTCATTTTTAAATCTGTGTTCAATTTTGAGTTAAGCGTTTTCTTGTTTACATCCAGGCTTTGTCCGATTTCGTAATAATCAACGATAATTTCAGGAGTTTTCAGGATATTTATGTCCAACAATATATATGCACTTATAATTGCTAAGTTGTCCACGCTGATTAGATTGTCAAATACTTTGTGGAAGTCATGTAGATAGATTTTCATTTTATTTTTTGTTGTTGACTAACTTTGGGGTCTCTACTTCAATAATATACTCCTGTTTTGAAGTTTTATGGCTGCTAATAAGCGTGAAGAATCCTTTTTGATTTTTCTTAAATAGTATTTGGTTGCGACCAGTGGGTGCACAATAGTTTTAGAAGAACCACTGTTTATTATTAATCGAATACTCTTGTCTGCCTAAATTATATGTAGAAATTAATTATTGATTTCACTAGAATTATTGTACAATACTGTTATCTGGAGATAGCTTGGATTATTGTAGTTTAGATTGCATTTTTCTTGAATGTTGTTGTTCCCCAATTAAGATTTGTTTGCAACTACTATAATTAGTCTCGTTGTTATAGTTGAATTTTCTATAAGAAGCCATTGGTTTTTGTACAGACGAATGCGTTATCACATTTATTAAAGAATTGTTGATATTTTGTGATAACTTCCTCGTGTTTCATTAATTGTATGGCTTCATTCAAGTCTGAAGGGTGCATTCATGTGTGATGGTCATGTCAATGGGCTCTATAGCTCTACAAAGAATGTTCTTAATACCATCTTATTGTACTAATCATTTTTGTTTGTTATATATTAGAGGCGGTTTCAGGGATATTGGTAAAACTAGAGAGTAGCTGCAAGATTGTTGGAAAATATTCTATTGACTTTTCATTATAAATAATCGTCGACATGATGATAGTCTATCCGAAACAAGACATTAATAGAAACTATTTTCTTAACTGATGCAAATAACAACTTTTGCGGAAAAGACTCCTATAGTATTCAAAGGTAGTTAAAAATGCAAGTAACAAAAAATATATAAGTAATTCAAAGTAAGAGGATTACGTAGCATAAAAATCCGCAAACAACAGCCACAATTAGCGAATAATTGTTTTTAATGAAGTTGTTGCTATAAACCGGCAGAGGAAAGGAGAGGCATAAGAGATCTTTAAAGAAATTCTGCCTTAGCAGGAATATTATTTTCATATTAATCGAGGTGAGTCACAAATGTGAACATGATTCCGATATTGCAAGTGAATTAATTAGTTTGAATTTTACACAAACATATTCATAATTATTATTGAGATAATTACTGTCTGCGTTACAAATTACTGTGCAATTTCCTCTATGTATCATGGCTCTAACCTTTGCTATTTCACAATGACAACCATTGAATAGTATTTAGCGCCAGAACTGTGCAAAACTGCAGCATGGCTCAGCATGACTCCCATCCATCATGAGACATTTCCGAGTTCTTCACCATGCTGCCAAATGAACAAGTGTCATTTTCTTAATTGTAGTTGCAGCGAGCGGCGGTGGTGACTACACTACTGAATGTTCAAATGTACGTTACAATAAATATTAAAGTCGTAATAAATATTAGACTCATTCATCCTCATTTCTCAGGAGGAACAATAAAGATGCTGAAAGGCAGGGTAATTCAAGCACATAATATGTGATTCAACCGTTCAACCGCTCCCTGCGATGCCGGAGCCGAATCCGGTAAATCATATTCCGAGCTCATCGAACGGTGATATATAAATTCAGACTCGTTAGCGACCGTAGAGTTGAGGTATCTTTTTTTGCAGACAATAAACAACTACTACTTAATTCCGAGGTGACATTACGGAGGTGATCTGCGGGTGAAATATCTCCGTGCGGAGTTGCAAACTTAAATTATGAAAAATAAACATGGCAACCGTCCACCACTCAAACTGGAGTGCAGAGTGGTCGTAACATATTTTAACACCTTTTTTTACTGCCCGTGTCCATCGGCACCGTGCAATTTATAGAAAACCTTTTTTAATAAATGTCTGCCTTTCTGTTTCTGACCCCGCATGACTTGCTTACTTCTCCCCGTAAACTTTACAAAAATCATTCAACCTGGATAGGATTAATCCACCTCCCTCAATATGCAATGGTGGGAATAATAAAAGTAACGCAGTTTTCGTTTACGCAAATACTAATGCAGTCCTTCGGGAAATTTAGTGGTTCCCCGAAACAAATTAAAGTCTCGTCCATAAATGTTAGCTCTACTAAGTATCTATCGCAAATGTTGGTTGTTCAAACATGTATAAGTTCTCTCTTTTATTTTTTTTATGAACTCGCGCGCGGTTGATAAAATGTAGGCATTCGCGAGTAACTTCTTTATTTCGCATGTCACTAGCTGAGGCAACTTTATGATATCTCTTTTCGCATAATCTGCACTTTGTTCCCAAGGAGTTCAGTGCATTGCCAGTGAGTGGTTACCTGCGGTGATAAATAAAAGAACAAGATGCGTTCTACATGATACAGAAGTTCCCCATGATATATCAGTCTGTGTAAAAAGTCCCCTTGATCAGAAGTTCCAATCCATATATAATTTTTGCAGATAACATATTAGGTCGATACGATATTACAAAATTTTGAAGAAGATTGGCTTCCCAATTCGTTCCACAATTTAAACAGATTGTTTTCATTATTCAATACGTTACTTCTAGCAATCGTTTGTATATATTGTACAACAAGTCTCGATCATTAAATTTTAATCAGATGTGTTAAGTAATTAGATGCGTGTGCAAAGTTAAAAACCAGAACTAAATGATATTTATGACCTTCTGCAACAAGCGATTACTTTAAATATTTATCTTGATATAATGTGACAATATGATTCCGTAGATTGTTCTACAATGATAAATATTGACTATTTAGGCGATATAAAAACTGCAAACTTTTTTTCATTTCCCGGTTTTTTTGCAATTAATCGCACATAAGCTCAGTTGTTTTTTACCGGATAACATTACGTCCGATACAATGTTCAGTTCTTCAACTCTAATGGTTATCAATTATCAACTGTAATAGGAGAGCACGAATACGTCAGGAACCAAGCAATTTTCGCTCGAGATACGCTCGCTTCGCTCGCTCATCCCTCTCTAACTGAGGGTGCGTTAAATAATAAATACGATAGAAAAGTACTGGCCATATTCATCACAAAAACATAAAATGTTTTGTTCTTGAACTCCGGTGACTGCTACAACTTTATAAATCATTTGATAAGAAAATATGAGGTCATCAATATCCAAATAAGCTTTCCGAACTTGGGATTCATTCGTTTCGCTTATCCATCCCTTGTCTAGTGAGAATTCACAAAAATTAATAAGTGCTGAACATGGAATATATCGTAAGAATGTAAAGTATAACTTTGACATCAACATTGTTCTATTGTTTACTTAAATTCCTTTAATGACATTTTTTGTCATCTACTTTGTGATGTCTTTGTGTTTTCCAAATTAATTTAACAAAATAACCCTAGATTTTTGTTAGCGGAAAATATCATTAAATTCAATTTTCATTACACTTATTCCTTTATTAGGCACAAAATGTAACAGGGCGTAATTGTATTGATGCTGATTTTCTTTGCACTCACACTCAACATGCTCTTTGTATCAACATTGTTGTGTAACGAATTGTTCACCTATGTGTACTCATCTGCATAGCGCGCACCCTTGATTTTAAGCCTGTATTTGTAGTGATTATTAAAATATGACTTTAAAAACTACAGTTGAAGTAATTAAAAAGCAATACACTTGAGTTTTTAAATTGTATAAGATGAAGACGCTCGTTGAGCTAGTAATGTAATACTTCAAAGAATTTGAAGCCATCAAATAGTCGATCTGTAGGTGGCTGCTTTATCTGTACTAGGTTAAGCCAATTTTCGTTGTGATGCTAAAGTATTTCAGCTAGAAATAATGAAAAACTGCGAATAACATTAAGCTATATTCCCACTATAAGTTTAATCTTTGTCAGTTACCGCGTAAAGTGTTTACAAATTTACATTGCAGGTTCAGAAACTAAGTACACCAACTCCTACATTTCAATTCAATTTGGATTATTATAGATTTTTGCAAATTGAAGACCAAAACAATAGCACACAGATGTGAAATTCCTAATAATAAATTTAGGATGCATTAGAATCACAATACAGAAATCTTCCTAGTATGCAAAGAAAGAAATGATTTTCCAGCTCATCCAGGAACACGCATTACTAAACATTTGTAAGATATTTTGAGATTTGACCATCGGTTTCAAATTTTGACTGAGCAAAATTGATTTTTTTCTAGAAAATCTGTAAATTCTTTGGACACAACTCAGGATGTTACCTCACCAAGCCCCAAAGTAAGTCGCAGCCGTTCACAATTCTACTTGCCAAAAAAAAACCCAAAGATAAAATCTTTCTATGGCATAGTTGCTGTTTATAGGAAGCTTATCAACAATTGTAACCAAAATAATTGTTGTGTTGCGATTATTTGATGCGACCATCGAGAATAGCCTTAGATTGGGTCAAATTTATATAATACGTGCCCATCACATTTCCAGCAAGATTGCTGATAATTATTATTCAAAAACTTATGCTTTGCTTTCAGTTTGCATTCATGTCTTAAAATATATTGGGCAAAGGAAATTGATATCGAACGAAATAGTTTCCATTATCAAATATTGGGCTTATTTTGTTCAAACAATTGCTAAACTCGCAAAACGTCAAACGAAAAATTAAAGCAAAATGTTACTATTAAATAAATTTAAACAAACAAAAGACTACAATGCACATATCAAAATTATATCTTGTATTTTCATGAGTACTTTTTCTAATGTGTTATTTTTCCGGTAATAAAGACTAGACAACTATTTATTTTAAAATAGAACAACGTACGTTTAGGTAGTCGAACTATAGCCGGCCTGGCACCAAAAGGATTCTCATATGTCATCTCCGATACCGATATAGATAGATCGGCCGTCTTATCCGTTTTAATTCGCCGATCAACTCGAATTTCTCGCCTAAAACCAACCAAATTCCTCAATCGATTACGACGTCGATAAAGTTTGAAACGTAGGCACCAAAAAATCTCATTATAATTTATTAATTATTAATTAATTTTTTTGTGGCGTTTGTGGGTGACCCCTTAAAAGGGAATTATGGTTCTCCCGATCGCTAGATGAAGTAAATTCTACAAGGAGGGATTTGTGTGCGTGTTTTAACGTCGATATAAACCAGGTAGAGGCCTACACAGATCAGCTAAACCGGGCTATCTGAATGGATGTATAAAAGAGAACCGACCAACATCACTCTTGGCTGATATCACGCAAGAGAAGTTAATTAAGAAATGAAGCTACCGGAGGACGCCTAATGAGAGAAGAACAAATTAAAAATAAACCAGTCTGGATCTCCTTTATTTCATTTACAATTAAATCAGAGACATTTATGGCCTACAATCCATTCTGTCTTCATCTGCAAGCGATCTGGAGCCTTTTTCTTGCTGTACATCTCGTGTATCTATTCGCCTTTATCGCTCAGATGACTATTAACGACTTTTAAATAATTCATACGGATTAAAACCAGGCACTAACAAACCAACTAAGTAACACCGTTTTCTTCACAGGAATTCAGTATGAAGCTGAGCAGGGAGAAAAAGAGCTCTCTGGAGAGGAAAAACCATTAAGATGGGGGAATAATTATAAAAACAATAAAGTAATCAAAGTGTTATGGGTTCCTCTCGCCGGCCGCCAAACGGTAATAAAGAGTTGTAGATGGAACAATATGTGCACAGTCATAGACGGTAATCGATGCTGTCGGTATCTCTTTTTTCTTGCGGGATTGCTGACTTGGAACAACGGCGAGCTGGTTGCTGCCTCATTGCGACGTAATTAAAAAAGTAAATAAAAATGACGGTTGCGTTATCAAGCTATTTTTTGGTGTAAAGTTCGCGGTCCGGCCGAAACGCAGCTCGAAGCAGCAATCAATTAAATTCGATCATTTTGGCGAGTGACTTCCCGCAAAACCATAATGAGCCTCCGATGTTTTATCATATAGTTCAAAATCCATAAAACATGAGCTCATTCATTATTTATAATCGATCGCTTATTATCCCAAGGAATACTTTATAACGTCAAATAAGACAACCAGTGCTTACAGATGGCAAGTCTTGCTCTCTGATAACACGGCCAGGTTGATTGATAAATCGCTTTGAGGCTTTTGATAATATAATTGAATGAATTAATTTTTTATGCTAATGCCTTAGCTTAAGCCCGAGACGACCATCTCGCTTCAATTTTCTAGTTTTCTTTACTATACCTCTAGTTTCCATTTTGTTCCAGTGCACTGGTTGTATCTACTTCATAATTACTTCTTTGTCGATAGTTTTCTTGACCCTTCAGACGCATTAGAAATTAAAATACGACTTACCGATGATTTAAATTTTGTTCATTGCGGAGCCAAACATGGAATTAGCTTGGCCTTGGAAAGCGCAAAGAAGACGAACCCTGAAGAATTTTTCGACAAATCCATAAAGATGCGATGTATTTATATGTTTCGTCTGAGCAGCAGACAGTCATCCGGTTTTTGGACATCTCTTCACCGATACTCGGCAGTCCGGCAAAAACTGCTCGACTTTCGGGATCTTCATGTATGTGCCATCAGGAGCTCTAGTCGCGTACTGCTGCGACACTATGAAATATTTATGCTATGCACCCGTTTGGATCTAATCTCGGACAAAAAGAGGACCCAAGGGGCCATTAAGTTAAAATTCTGTTGCACCGCTACGGACGGCGATCACCAATTTTTGCGCCATTAATATTTATAGGGCGCATAAAATGAGTTTATTTCATTTCGAGGGGCACCTCCATTGGTCTACGCCGCTGAAGAATTCCACCCGTCGATCACTGAAATGACGAGGATTTTTGCTGTATGCATATTGCCAGTGGAATTTTAAGCACTTAATACACTTTCAGTCTTCATTTTTAAGTATGCAGAAGCGGCTCGAACTTCAAAGATGAAGAATCCGTTTTATTTTCACGTTATTAATTAGGTTTATGGATAACGCACAGAATTCAAGTACGCAGATACTTGCAGCCAAATTGCGTCGCCTGGAATTTTGCTGTGGAAGAAGCCTTGCGAATCAGTCGCTTGATCGATCGCAGGTTCTTTTGAGCGGCTTCGATATGGACGTGACAATTGACTGTGATTTCTATCGGTAAAAACGATCATCTACCGATCGTTTTCACATTGCCACTCGCTAAATTTAGTACCGCTGTGCCGTATTGATATTGGCAGATGATGGATATAATTTATACCTTAATATTATATGAAATTAAAAGTTCTAAGTTCTCGTATTACTATACAAAGTATAGTAAAGGAAAGATGTTACAGGCATGAAAAATTTCGATTTCAGGATTTTGACTGCTTTTCACGTTTTGAGAATCTTTGATCCCCCCCTTCCAATTCACTCCACTTTTTACATTCACTTATGGCAATAGGAAGTACATTAAAGAAGAGGTATTGCAATGATGAAAAAATTGCGATCTCGTGATTGCTCCACGTTTTCAGACTACTTGAATCTATTTTCATCATTTTTGATATGATATATGTGTGAAGAGAAAAGCTGTTGTCCCCTTTTACTCCACCATTTGGTCCAGATTTTACATTCAGATATTACTATAAAAATACAGTAAAAGGGAGGTATTGTGATCATGAAAAACTACAACCCCGTAATTGCTCCACGTTTTGGGATTCCAAAATATATTGTAATAAGATCGATGTTTCAGTTTTACACTTCGTTTTCACACCTCACGCACGAGAAAACATCATGCAATGTTTTTTTACACATCCAATTAATTCAATACGATTTATTAGCATTCTGAGAAAATTGGTATTTAACTTAATGCTCTCAAAACGTGTGAAAAATCTCCAATACTTTTATTGCTGGCAGAGACCACTTTTATTAAATAAATCCATTTTTTACATCATATTAGAATAACTGATCAGTCTAAATTCTGGAGTTCTAATATTTGATACAGCACTAAGAAATTTACATAAACTAAAACAAAATGCATTCAAAAGATTTCAGTTCTTCGACCGATAAGGGCTGACTATAGCGGTACTATTGTTAAAATGTAAATCTTAAATATTAGGAGATAAAGTAAAGCTATCAAAATTAAAGAACTAATATATGCTATTAACGGAGTTTTTTACATATAAGACACTCCCTTAAGAGAAATTACCTAATAAGCTTCGCTGACTCAGAAGTAATGCATAGACGTGACCTTTCAAAACACTTCATTTGAGGTATCTGAACAAGTAGAATTTCGTTTTCATCCATGTCGTTCTGAAAAATATCCTCTTGTTCTGAATTCCAAAATACTTTGGTCAGTTGTTATTGAATCAATATTTCTTTTCCCACGATCTAAATATACAGTAATAATAAACAATTTCGTAAAAGGTACAATTATGTCGTAGTTTATGAAAATATATTTGTCTTAGCACAGATCCAACAAATAAACCATCTAAACATTTCATTATGTTTAAAGCATTTGATTTGCTCTACTCAATGTGCAAATTTGATTAAGTAAAAGGTTTTGAGCGTGTTGCCTATTTATTTAGCAGATGAAATTAACAAAGATAGTTTCCGACTTAGATCAAATATTTACCGATTTTTTCTATGTTTTGTTCATTCTGAACACACATACAAAAATGTGTCTAGCTCATTTTCATTGGCCTCTTTTGAGACCAGTGTTTTATCATCAAGAAAATTTTGCAAATGCACAACACTCTTCTAAGTGGCCAATCCTGACGCTTCTCGTCGATCGCCTGCTTCAATCTAGTCAATTTTTGACTAAATAGGTTGCAATTGCGTGATTGACCCGATGGGAGCAGCTCACAGAGGATGCTTACCTTCCGATCTTACTCAACATACAGTAAAGTCTTCTTGCTAGTTAATCCGAGCTTGATGATCGTTTAGACTTGATGACTTAGGACATGATAATTTTTTCTGATACTTTGCATGTGACACAATTTTCAGCGCCAGTCACTGTCCGCTTTAAAAATGGTTCGATTTCGTTGAACTTTAGCAAACGTCAATTCGCTCAAAAAGGTTCTTCAATTAGTGTGGTACCCGGACATCAAACGTCTACTGAAGACTAGCCTTATGCAAATGGTTCCTAATGATTGGCCAATCTTTATTTTCTGTGCAATGATAAAAGAGCTCGCATACCGGCCTAATTTCCATGATTTTATTAACATTTTCAATGATTCACTAAGAGCTCCAGGATGTTTAAATTATATCAACCGATTTCAACGATAAACATACTAAATTTTTTAATACGTGTTCTACCCTTAAGTCATAAGCGAAATTTTGCTTAACGATCGCCAGCTAAACCACCGAAAATTTGGATAATTGCCCTGGCGTAGAGTAGAGTACAGGAGAAGGTGCAGGCGGTTCGTGTGTAGAATTCTTCGGAAAAAATGACAACCTGAGGCATCAGGACGGGACGGACGGAGCAACTCATCACGCGACGCTCTTTGTTCGATGCCTTTCGGAAGGAATGCAACCACGAAATTCATATCGGAGCCTTAATTGGCCCCTTCGCCACCGTATAGTGCCGGCACTTGAAAAAACCCCGATCGGCAGTTTGTTTCTTTATGAAAAGCTTTGTCATATTAAGTTGTTGCTTGCTTAATAAAAGGATTGCTCGAAGGACGGTTCGCAGAAGACTCGTACACAATACCCAACAAAATGGATTGTTTATTGCATATTATGCTCGCCTTTGTATCTACCTTCCCCTTTTGCCCGCTCGCGACTTGATATTGCGTTTTGTTGCTCACTTGTCCTCTATCATTATGCAAAAAGAATTCCGATTTATTTTCAATATCAACACATTTCATAATTAAAATAAATAAAAAATACAGTTCTTCAATTTTCAAAAACCTAGAGTATCTCCACTAAATATTCTCGTATCCTCATTTATAAAAATAAACAATTAAAAATAACTATTTTCCTTGCGTTCTATATTATTTAAAACATACAATAAGCGTGTTTATTCCTTAGCGCATTGTCACGGATTTCGCGACAGACAGGCATTATCTACATAGTGTTTGTAAGACCTTAAATCAGCAGTCTTTACATGTTCAAATTTCGAAAATAAGAAAATCTTAAATAATATATCCTAAAATATGTTAACGGGAGTGATGGTTTATAAATATTCTACTTAAAACATGTACTTAAAAGAATGTTGCGTCTGAGTTTTCTGCTTTGTTTAGTGGAAAAAATACTAGTAACAGTGAAATATACCTCCTTAAGTAAGGTTCCATCATGAATCAAATAGGCTTCGCTTATTCATGAAGTGAGGGTGCGGTAAGGAAAGAACACGCTTTAAACCGCAAAAGTCTTAATTTCTATTCTATAACGTATTCCTTCTCTGCAAGAGAGGAGCGAGAGGATCCTGAGTAAACGAAGCTTATTTGATTCCTGATGAATCTTGAGCTTGTGAATGAATTTTATTTGACTCTTGATTTATTCCTATTTTCTTATTATATAAACACTTTGAAATGTTGTTATAATAAGCAGCAAACGAAAATTATGAAATTGCACTTTTGGTGCATTTAGGTAGGGTCAAAAATGATTTCTACGAATGCTTAGTATACAAGGCGTGTGTAAATTACAACTCAAAAATTTTATAGTAGCCATATTTCATTAAAGTGTAACAAAAAAGTATCATTTGAACAAACTTTCAATATCGTATGCTTGTTACTTATAAAAATCTAGTAGTAGTAATAATGCTTTTCTGATGCTATCGAAAGCACGTTGTACAAGAATAATCACAAAATAAAGTCGATTTACCTTTGCTTACTCGATAGAATGAGTAGTTCACTGGAATGTGTGTCACACATCTATACACACTCACATACCCTACATACTTATTTGAAAATTCAAGCGCCATTAAAATCGAAAAATGTATAAAAATCTCGAGATCTCGAAAAATAATTTTCATAATCAGTACCTCTCTATCATTTGTACAGTAATATAGGAATGTAAACACGTACGTGACACTTAATTCGACCAATAAACGTTTCGCTTAATTGGAGTAAAACCCAAAATTTTTAAAATAGGATTTATTTGTTTTATACCTCCTAAATATCAAACTTTTATCACTGACGCTCTACAACTGTACTTTTTACACGATATAGTATGTTCGTTACTATAAAAATGCAATAGTTTTCCGTTGCTATCAAAAATTTAAGATACTAAAGTATTCCCGAAATTAAGACGCTTTAGCTTCACACGTGTTCCTTTTCACTGTATGCCCACTTTACCAGAAGGCACGAACAGCAAAAATAAGACACGTCCTCGCGATTCGCTCATCTCGTTTTTTACTTTTAGTTCCTCGGCTTACTGTTCAAAATGTTAAAATTGCACTCTGATTTTAGTATATACTACTATGTAGTATCTCTTAAAATATTAACAATGCGATAGCTCTGTTATAGCGGCCTTTCATTTAAGTGTAATCAAAAACTTTTGATTTATTTGTTTGAGACCTTTTCTAATATGTCCAAATTTGTCGCGGATAGTACTATTTACACAATATTGCGCTTTTATTACTATAAAAATATTATTATAATAGGTTGTTTTGTAGATTTGTATAATTTTGGTGCTATTAAAAGCCTGAAATGCCAGAATAGTCTGGAATCAAATACGCGGAAGCTTCATTTACTCGGTATTCGTACCTTCTGGCTCATCCCTCATGAAGCAAGGATGCTCTAAGGATAGATAAAAAAGTTCAAATATATATTCTGTTGTCCTTTGACGATTTCATCACGTTTGGTTATGAAACCTTGAAGCATATTTATTCCTTAGCGCATCATCATTTCCCAAATAAGCGAATCGTATTTGATTCTTGATGTTTTTCTATTTCCCTATTGTACTAACACAAAATAAAGACGTTTGAGCTTTGCTTACTCGAGATCTTGGTCACTTCGCTTGCTCATCCTTAGCATACTTAGGGCGCTGTAAAAAATAAACACGTTAAAAATTCAGTTCCAGCTTGTTTTGTCATTTCACAGCCTACTTATCATAAACACTGATAAAATTGCGCATCCTATGAACTGACCGGGTCGAAATTTTGGATCTAGAAGTATTTAATGATATTTAAATTGAATACTTAAATTTTACACAAAATTATAATTTAATAGATCTCATTTCATGTCATGTCGAACACAACCACACACAATCACAACTATTTATACATATACATACATACATACATACATACATACATACACACCGAAAGATATGTTAAAATCTCGAGGACTAGCAACTACATTTGAAAATACTTCAGATTCATTAGCTTTATGCCTTGTTTAGACGTTTGCATTTTATCTTGGGTAGTATTTTTATGTAATATTATGTTTTTGTTGTAATACAACACTTAGACTTTGTGTTTTGCATAATGATGTATTTCTATTCTTATCTAAAGGTTAAGATGCAAAAGTAGTCGCGAAATATAGACGCTTTAGCTTCGCTTACTCAAGATTCACTCGCTTGTCTCTCTAGTGATGTATTCCTATTCCGCTAAGATTATTACATTCTTGATAATTTTCTACTTTCTTGCTATATGTAGACCTTAAAATATTTTATAACTGAAGTTAGTTGTATACAAGAAACGATTTGTAAACTTGAAAAAATCACCAAATGCTTCATGTTGTGAAACAACAAACGCTTACGATTTTGAATTTTAATTGTTTACTCTTTAATGTATTCCCACTTTATGAGAGATAAGTGAGCAAAGAGAGCGAATCCTGAATAAGCGGAGTTTATAATAAAATTGAACACGCTAAACTTATCAAAAATATAATCTGGTGCTATTTCACGATTATTTTACGTTCTGTAACTATCTAGCTATAAGCATATAAGCGTGTTGACTCATTAGCGTATCTCCACCTCTCGAGGGATGAGCGAGCGAATCCTGAGTAAGCGTAACTGATTTGGCTCAAGATGTATAAGAAATATATTTTGAAATATATAATAAAATAACTATTATATTTTGTCATGATGTTAACACTTTTAATTACAGTGCATTCAAAAATATGATTGTGTAAAAATATAGGTCTGTATGTGTCGCTATATCAAGATAGTTTGTCAGAATAATGTCCTTAACAGAGCTTTTGGGAAGCGACCTCTTACGTTTTAGTCAGTAACGAATTGAAAAGGAAGTCCAGTTCTATAACATCAAAATGCTTGTATTAACTATAGAAATCAGAAAACACTAATTAATATTCATTACATTTAAAGTGGTGGGTACTGCTTTACCTACATAAATATTATAATAATTTATTATTAACTATGGTTAAACAATATCATGTTGAATTGACATGTGAACAAGCAATAAATATTAATTGCTTAAGATAGAATTGTTCTTCAGAATTAGTCTTGCATGAAAAATAAATATTTTTGGATCAATCTTTTGATATTTTGTCTTTGTTTCTCGAAACGAAACGGTAACGAATTCTCTTTAATGCCCCTAATTGTTCTCAACTAAAGAACTACAATTTTGTAACATACTACTTGAGTAGGGGAGACGAGCGAGGAGCAGGTGTCCGGTTCGAAAATATCACATACGCGCAATCAGCCTGTAACTTCCAACCGAGAACGTATCAATGACCGGATCAGATGTAACTCCGATATTCCAATATCGAATAGCAAACCACTCATCCCAGTATACACGACCACAAGATTTTTAAAAAAAATTTGAGGACCCTGAGAGAATGCTAGCGACTTGGTTTCACATCATATTAACTGCTCTTTCTTCTTCTTTCTAGGTGACAAACCACACGCTTGTGATCTATGCAACAAAAAGTTCGCGCTCGCTTGCAACCTTAGGGCGCATATGAAAACCCATGAAGGTAAGTATCAACCTATTGTATCGTAGAGAGTGATAATTTAATTTTTGAAACTATACATATTCAAGTGAATGCAAAGTACGATTAGTTGTCTCCATAAGAAAAGTTTAGTACGATTGTGCGCGTACTGGCGAAACCTTATCAACACTCAACTAACAGATCTAATTTATATACGTCATGTCCTATATTGCCAACAACATCTGTGTTACACAATAATTTTATAATTAATTATAATAATGGGTATAGCCACACGTCAGCATCGCGCACTACAAAAACGATTATTTATAACGAAGTCGATAAAAAAAATTGTTACATATGTATCGCATTTGATCGTAATCGACAAGCCAATAAGCAATCGACGGACATTCAATTGGAATATGCGAGTTTTTACTCAATCCCAAACAGCTCAAGTGTCGTGGATATCCTGTTTATGCCCAACAATATCTCCGCGAGCTATTTAAATGCATTTCCTTCAAACGAAAATAAAAGATTTGTTAGATTTCAGACATAAACAATAATCATAAACAGGTGCAACGTGATCTCGCAGGCTGCAAGAAACGACGATTTTTCTAATCGCCAATATTAGATTAAATGTCAAATAGTGTGTTTATAGAGCGGAATACAAAATATTTCAATAATTTCAGACTATAGGCGTGGAAATTAATTTATTTATTAAACTTGCATATTTATAAAGCGACTTATTAAAGTGAGTCATGATCACTTATGTAAAATAAAAAAATCGTCTTGCTAGAGGTGGGTTACTTCACGCATGAAGTATCAGATAAATTCGTTGGGTCCATAGAGACTCAGACAACATTTTCCCATGGCCTCCAAAATTCCTGCGGCGGCACACTTGAGGATGAATTCAAACAGAAACTTAGATTTATCAATAATTATTCGATGGTAAGCCTTATGAGATAAATCTGCTCAAGAACTTCCGTGAATAAACCGATTGAGTTAAAATCGTCACTGAGGTGTCATAAAACAATAATTAGAATTAGAATGAAAGCGCAGAACAATCAGTACATGCCTAATGATATTTGGAAAATATGTGCGTTACGATAGCACCCAGTAAATTAAACGACAAAAGAAAGACTATAATTTGATTTGGTCTGGGTGCAATTATTGGTGGTAGACGTGTAGTTATGGCGGGAATAATTTGGATGAGGTCTAGCCTGAGCGCATTAATCCCGTCTATAATTCTAGCCGCGGGTCCATAGACTCAATTCGGACCAATTTAAATTGCATTAAGCTGCTGCATTAGAAATTATAATAGGGGGAGCTTTCGGGACCGGTATTTTTCGGTGAGGATAGGCACCGTCCGTCAATTTCGCTCTGGCGACTTATGTCCTTTCGGGCGAATACTTATAATGGGCTGTCACGAATCTTAAAGTTTAACGGCTCCCTTAGAAAATATTTCAGAACCTTGTGTTTTCGTTGCTTTATTTCAAAGCCCAAATTTTTGATCCCATAACACATATATAGCACATACAAAAACTGTGTGCGTTTTTTAGATTTGAAGGGTTTCTTGCTATGACAAAAAACACCACAAAGTTATTTAAATAACTTTTCCAATTATTCAGACAGTGAAAACCGAACTGATGAATCCAAAAAATTATGCTTACAACTAACATCTCTTATTTCAAGCCGTTCCGATTATGGCACAGACATAACATATTTTGCGGTTGGTTCCTATTGACAAAGGCTATAATTTCGCATCCTAATATTAGTGCTACGCATAAACTTTGAAATATTACTCGTATCATAGCTGAAAGAAACGAGCTAATAAAGGAGAAATAAAGAATAGTTGACAATAAAATAAGATAACAAGCAGCTGATACTTCACCTAGGTATAAACATTTTTATAAGCGTATCTACGGAAATGGGATGTGTAATAAAGAGTATTAAGAATCTCATACAGAATATTATAGTTACCAATGAAAGACAACAAATGGAGATTAGTGGTCAATAAACACTGCAAAAAACGAAACAGTCTGGGGAAACTAAAAAGACCACAGAACTGCTGCTGTAACAAAAGAACCCATTTTTCCCTTCACTAATTGGGAAGCATGGAAATATGGAAGAAAATGATAACGAATAACAAATACTGCTTTATATAAAGCCTCACTATAACAAATATTATGCATATATATGAAGATATACGCAAATACACAAGAGTCAAACCAAATAGATGAGAAAAGTCGATTATCGATTAAATCCTGATAAGGAAAATAAAAACCAGATTATAGATTTCAGGGTCAAAAAATGGCCTCAAATAAGTAGTGAATATTTTCTGCTGATCCCAAAGTAGTCGCAAAATATGAACAAGTTGTATGACAATTTCAAATGCAGACTGGCCGCAACAAACAGGTAAAACTATTATGGACATACGTTGAGGTTATATTTGTAAAAGATAGCGTTACAAAGTGTCTGCAAGAAAATAAACTGACAAACCGAAAACAAAACAAGCTCGTTAAAAAAATATTACTGAAGGCAAAGACAATAAAAAAACCTTTCGTACTAGATACTCAGGTCAATTTAAAGTACCAACAATAACAAAATGAAATTTACATAATGGTAAGATGAAAAGAAAACTTCAATTATCTTTTGCGCAGCAAAAACAAAAAAGATAGTCAGTCAAGCGGAGTAGAAGGATAAGAGCTAATAAAATTATGAAAAATGAATTCAAAAAAATTGAAGAAAACTGGGAGTATATCAAGACATAAATATGCTTTGCTTACTAGGGATTCTCTCGCTACGATGGCTCATATCTCGTAGAGTGGGACTGTATTACAAAAGAAATTCACTAAAAAATATAATTACAAAAATTAGTAACATTTTTAAACGACACCGGCTTACGATTTTAAGTCTTAAGCGTGTTCCACTCTTAATGCATTTCCAATTCACGTGGGATAAGTTAGTGAACATTTTGAAATTTCTTACAGATGAATTCTAGTAATTTAGTTATTTAAAGGAAACTATTTGTAATCTAATTTCTTTTGATGAAATAGTAATCATATTTTTATAAAATAAATGTACTTTTAAAAAATATTGTATTTATGTTACTATTCAAAACCTGAGAGGCCAGATTAGTCACAAAATAGAGTCGCGTTAGCTTCGCTAATACATACACCAACACTAGAAGCTAATTCCCTATGATAATGTCTGTTCAAGTTTATTTTGGGAATAGTTCCCTTTTAGTCAATTCTGATAGAATCATATACAGTAGCTTCTTTACTGCTGGGTGTAGATGACAACGAAAGAAACAACAAAGGAAAAAACAGAACACTGTTCCTTTAAAGCCAAGATATTTTTGTTGACACGTTCGCAATTTTTGAAGGTCATTTTTGCTAAAGTTTAACATCTGGAAGCTACCTCTAAATTATATACAAAAAATAAATGAAATAGATCATATTTGTGCTATACATGCATACGGAGCTGATTACAGATACTCCAGGTATTTTGAATAGTTGTGATCTATATGCATGATTTTTGTCACAAGTTTCTTCAAATCTCTGTTTGGCTTCCTATCAAACGGAGCCAAGTCAAGCTTCATAATAAAACCGCTTTGAAGGACCTCCAGATCTGAAAAGAATCCGTTTTACTTTTCTCAAATTATCAGAAACTTGTTGGTGGTTTAAAGTGTTTACTTTCGAAAATGGCAAATTTTCACTAATTAAAACCGTTATTGACAAATTGCAATGTAAATTAACATAGACATTTTAATGCTTCCAGGTGATCCTCAAGAAGAATGTACAAACTGCGGCAAAATGTATTTATGCGGTACGACCCCAGGAATGTGTTCGAAGTGCAGGAATCAAATCAACAACCCCCCTCGAGATTCCGCCGACGACTCAAGCGGAAATCACACGGAAGACAGCAACGGCACACCTGAATAAAACTTACAACCATTGAATAAGAGTCCACGTAAAAATCGGAAGAGCTTTCCAAGTTTTACAAAACAAATTGTTTGTGAACATCTCGATTTTTATTTGTGGAAACAACTAAATAGTAGAAGAACTATAAAATACAGTCATTAAAACTAATGCATCACCTAAACGATCCAAAGCTGTTTACGTAATTAGAAAATAAAAAATAAACAGCTGAACCTTTAAAAGTAGGTTCCGAAGGTAACGACTCTTAAAATTCAAATAATCAAGAGACAGCTTGTTTAGTAACAGGATCGTGAGATTTTCTACATACTCATTAAAAGTGATATTTTTGCACAAAAATTTTTATATTTTATATACACTTGTACATTTTTAACATTATTTTATTATATATTTTGTATTTTATTGTTAGCAATTAAGACAAAACTTTATTCAACATACTTAGCATAGTGCCAAACATTCTCTACAAATACAAATTAGTTCATAAGTGATCCGATTGTCATGTTAATAACGTTATTTTTATTTGTATTGGAAGTATATTATTAATTTTGTGTATCTATGTAATTTTAACACCGCGTGCGCGTTCTGTGTAAACTCCAATTGTGGATACGGGCAAGCGCCTTATCTTCCAATTCTTATTTATATCGACATTTATTTATTATTTATTTAAGGCCCATACAATGTTAGTTTTTTAATAGATGATCTTTCTTCTTGTTTCTATTAAAATATTCAATCAATTTCGGGACACGATATTCCTTTACGATAAAAAAATGTTGTAAGCGAGAGTACTTCAGTATTAACATGAGGTACTAATGTAATCTGACGACCATGTCATAGGAGAAATTGACATATCTGGACAAAATCTCGGTCCAATTAAAACTTGTGAACATCCATAAAGAAGAGATTTCGAGTGGGAAGAGCAAACCTACACGCCAAGGCTCAGTGGTGCCGGTTCGTGGCGAAACGCCAGGGCTTCATCAACTTTTTAAAATAAAATCTATGTATTTGATGAAAAAACTTGAACTGTTCTTCGCAATTTCTTACGCTTACAAACATACACCCCACTCTCAAGCGTACTACATTTGAATAGCCTATTAATTAGTCGAGCCAAAATGTATATAATCATTATTCAAAATAGTTAATGAACAAGTTATTATGTTGTCGTGAAATAAATTAATATTCTTTTCAGGGTGTGGTTTTAAAGGTTTATTACAAAAAACTTTGCGCGTATTAGATTTCTTTTAATAGAGCGAATTGCTTTGAAGAAATGTTTAAGCTCACAAAAGCAGTCGCTTCCAAAGACGATAAAAACAGCGCCTTACAAATATAATTGGTCCATGAACATTTTTCATTTTGTACCGCAGGATTTGATAAACCCACGTTAAACCTTGTTCTTCAATCATTTGATATGTAGTCAGTCGATGGTTAGTACAGGTTTTAGGAGGATGAGGCTAACTCTATGTGACATATCTGAGTTGACAGGCTGGCGGACCCTCGAAAAATTTGATGATATATCTCCTTAATCGCCTATTACAGCATTTCGAACTTGAGACCTTATTAGTTTTTTCTGACGCAAGGTTCTTTTATCGCCCAATCTACTTTCATTGTTTTCGTCCTTTTTTAATTAGGCGTCAGATTTACTTACACTAAATTTACATTTAATAAAATGTCTCATTCAAAGCATACGATTAGAAATTCATTATTTGAAAATAAACATTGTAACAAAAACACTAGAATACTGGATGCGATTAAAGATGTCAGTAACTAATTTGTAACGTTGCAGTTCCACAGTGATCAAGTAAATATAGAGGTTTATTCAATTTCGTCCGTTAGAAATTAAGTACCTAATAAAAAAATGCTCAAGTACATTTATAGAAAAGTTGACTACAAAATAGTTATTGCAAAATCATTTTAAAAATCTTTGATCGTAAATTAAGTTTTTATATGTAAATACTTATATTATTATCCGTATATTTAAGGGGTTTTATTGTATCTAGTCAAATATTATCCAGAATGTTATCGTAGTAAATATGCTTTTTTTGTATACTTCACTTTAAATAAATATAACTTAATGCTTTATGATTGTTTTAATTACAATTTCCAATATTCTTCTCCATAAAACTTCTTTGAATGCTCATTGTTAATTCTTTCATTAAACCATAATTTGCCGGGTAAGACTCGAGAGACGCAGCTGCACTTACATCCCATCAAGATGTTTTATGAGTCCTCAGCCAACCGAGGTTATTAAAAGCCCTGATATGTAAATAATACACATCACTTGCAATTAAAACGCTTCAAGAGTGGATCGATTGGTAAAAAGTGCTCACAATCAGAATTGCATTTCAATTTGATCATTGGAAGGGTTATCAAGAATTGACACTTGCCCCGCTCCGGCACCTGAGTGAACTGAAATCCATTAGTTTACGAGGGCTGCTGCGGCCGGCCATCTCCATTCCTGACAGTCTAAAATGGATTTTCTCATTGTTATGTTAATCAGATGGCGAAGAAGTAACTAATTATTCTCCAGGACGAGATCGTTTTGTTTTTGGTAACGTAACCACTTCTCAGATTGGTATCGAAGCAGTAGCCAAAATGAAATTTTTCCATTGCCGACTACTCGTCTTTGACTTCTTTTTTGATTAATGACCGCACGGCTGTGATCTGTAATCGATCTAAAATTTAAAATTGCCTCGCTGGGCTCGAACCTTTCCTTGGCTTGTTCATTTCGAGAGACGCTTCATTAAAAATTCTTAATTGTTGCACTCCATTAGATATTATTTGTTTTTATATATAAACAGGATAATCATCATATACCGACAAATATCAATTTGAAGCAAAAATAAATTAATTGTTAACCTAAAGTTCTCTGTTTGCACATGAACTTTAAGTTTTTAAGTGCAGGTGAATTATTTATGGCTTAGACACCAACTAGTGAAATATAAAAATTCATATCTATTTAATTCTTCTTTATAGGCAACTTTTAGTGCATGTTTGTATAACATGATATTTGCCTGCATGGTTTTTCAATGACGAAACTATTTTTACTAGGTCCTTAATCCCTTTTATTTCTTCAACGCGCTCTTTCAAATTTTCTATTGCATCCCCATTTGTAACATATCTCTTCCGCTTTATTAATATTTGCTCTTAAAGTGTTTTCCATGTCCCATTCCTTGGTTTTGAATAAGATTCGTTTAGTTTCTATTTCTTGCTGATCAGTTTCACGCCTTTCTTTGTTTTTCAATGCGTATGAACCTACATCGTTTATATCAAAAAATTTTCTTCTCGTCGTTACTAAATTCACGGCGAAGATCCTCAGTAAATAACTTCAATAACTAAATAAGCCTGGCAAAGTGAAAAATCTATCTAAACTAAATCGCATACTAAGCATCGCTCAACCCTCGTTAGATACAAATGCATTGAAGCATAATATCATTTAATTCCTTAAACATAAAATCAGTTGTCGATTCACGAATTTATTGCATCTTTCAATCATGTTTCATTTCAATTTATTGTCTTTGAATAAGATGGGTTTTTTTCTATTTTTTTCTAGTTAAATCTTTTCGCGCACTTTTTAGTTTTTCAATTTGCATGATAGTATTTCCTTTGTTTCATTTATTTTAATCAGTATATAAATGAATCGAATAAGTGTAAGCAAGGCTATAAAACTTTTACTTCGAATCTTAATTTAATTCACGGCTAAGAATCTCAATACACAACTTCAATAGTTAATTAACTCTCGCCATATAAAAATTTACTTAGGGCTTAATAAGCTTTGCTTACTCGGGATTGGTTCCCTCATATATCCTCCAATAAGGATGCATTGAAGTATGAGTGCTTTATTCCTCAAAAACAACATCTGTTGTAGTTTCACGATTTTATTGTGTTATATCGTTGATGACAATTGCTTCTAAGAATAAAATGCAGCCTTTTGTTTAAATAGATTTAACCCTAATAAATTCTGTTTAATATCAACAAGAATTTAACATTCATTGCCACCATTATTTGCGTTTACACATTATTCATACACCTGTCCGTTCGTGGGAATAGCAACTATCGCTGATTGATACACTAAAAGCCATCACAACTGATACGCTGGGCAAAGATTAGGCAAACTTTCCTATACAGGAACAACCAGAGACAACGAGAAGGTAAGTCAGTTCAGCTCTCTAACCGAGAAGGTTAGTAAAGCATTAATAGAGCTGATATAACAGATAAGTAAATGTAAACACACAAATATATGCCTGCAAATAGTTCTTTAGTACTACAAGTAAATAATAAATATGAAATAAATAAGCCGTAATTTTATGCTAAATTAAATAAAGAAATCGTTACATTATCTTTCGCCTATGTTCCACATCAATTTCTTGTTTTTGAATAGGATGCGTTTGTCTATTTTTTATTAATACTTACGTCCATGTTCAACGACAATTTCTTATACTTTACTTCTTTGGTCATGTTTCACACGCGTTATCTTTATACTCTTCAGTTCGCCTGTTTCGGGAAATTGCGATTTTTGACAACTCAAACATAAAATAATGTTTTTTAGATATTGACGAGACAAAACTTTCGGTATAACTCTTGCATTCCAGTCTCCTATGATTATCAGTTTCTATCTCCTCTCTTTCATCAAGAAATTTTGTAAGTTTGTATAGCATAATTTGACTGACATTTACTTTTTCCAATTAAGGATATTGTCATAATTCTAGCAGTTGTATTATTTTATGTTGAACAAGTATAATTGCAATTTATTTCATTGATCTGTTTTGCACTTACTCTTGAATAATTTAGAAAATATCATTCTGCTACTTCTCTTCTTTACTTTGATTTGCACACATTTATATTTGAAATTTGATAATGTCCATTATTTGATATTGCTCACTATTCCTATAAATCTTTCATTTTCATAGTGATATGTTTTCTCTTTCTCTCCCAATATGTAATGATTTAATATGTATTTAATTTTACTTAGACACTACATATATATATTGAGTTGAGTGGAAATAGCTGATTTTGTAATTTTAAAATTGAACTAAAAAAATCTTAAATACATTGTGCAAGAAAATAATAAACATAACAAAAATATTTTATTGGTACACTTAGAAAAATACATGAAACAAATTCTTACGTGTAGTAATAAGAAACGATTTATTCACTACTAAAGTAATAGTTAATACAAGGTGCTTTGCATTGACATTAATATATGAACAGAATTCTTAATTAATCTGAGTCAGAGGCATCACTGCTAGGGGGCGTGGTTTCAATTTCTTCCGATTCCTCATCATCTGAATCTTTACTCTTCTTCTTGCTCTTTGTGTCAGGTTTACCTTTAGAAGGTTTGCCCTTTGGTTTCTTTTCTTCCTCGCTCTCTTCCTCTGAAGCATCATCTTCACTTTCAGAAGCATCCTTCTTTTTACCTTTTTTATCGGAAGTTGACTTGGTATCAACTTTAGCCTTTTTCTTACTGGCTTCATTTCCGCTTCCATCGTCGGATTTTTTGCGTTTTGCAGTCTCAGTTTTCTCTCCTTTCTTTTTATCATCATCACTATCAGAACTACTATCACTTTCGATGTACTCCTTGCTTTTGAATCCGCTTTTCGGAGGCGAAACGTTAGTAGGGCCTTTCTTTTTGGCCGGCTTCTTAGAGTCCGCTGAACTCGCTGCAGCTGCAGCTGCAGCTCCTCCTGATGCTTCATACTCTTTCATCGCCTTAGCATAATCTTCTTTAGCCTTGGCCGCTTTCTTCTCCCATTCGGATTTATCCTTCATTTCTTTCCACATCTCACCACCTTTCTTAGCAATTTCTGTCACTTTTATACCGGGATTAGCTTCCTTTATTTTTTCTCTCGTTTCATTCAACCATAGCATAAACGCAGTTTGTGGTTTTTTGGGTTTATTGGCATCTTTCTCTGGTTTACTCTTCCGTGCTTTTTTTGGACCTTCCGACACAGTCTTGGTTTTCTTCTTCTCTTTCTTTTCTTTCTTGGCCTTCTTTTCTTTCTTATGTTCATGTCCAGATCCACTGCCCTCATCTGAGCTGCTGCTGCTGTGATTGCTGTCGAACTCTTCGGCTACATCACTTTCAGCTCGTGCGTTAGGATCGAAATCTTCATCTGTGGATTCTTCATCATCATCATTGCTTTGGTCATCGTCTCTCTCTTGGGCTTCTGCCTTAACCTTAGCCAAATACAAGTCAGGCTCATGCTCATTATCTGAATCGCCAAAGTCGTCATTGTAATTTGCCTTGTCGTTCTTTCCTCTATTTTTGACGTGAAGCTTCTTCGATGTACAAAAATCGAACAGTTTCGCATATTCTTCTTTCTCAATACTGCTGAAGGTATGTGTTGTGCCAGATTTGATTTCTATTTCGAAATCGAAGGATCGTGTTGAGCCGCCGCTACGAGCAAAGTTAACTGAAGAGATCTCTTCGAATCTTATGTGGATCGGAGGCTTATGGACGTAGATAAAGCCTCTTTCTAGAGGGTATAAATAACCAGCAGCTGCTTTGAAGGAACACCCAATGGCTGGCGTACCTGAATGCCTGAAATACGAATTAATTTTAATTTTTAACAATTTAATAACAACCAGTTTATTAATTACAGCAATAAATTTACAATGCAGTTACAAAAGCTATCAATTAAAAATTTTAATTTAATTTCATTAGAACTAGTACATTAAAACTGATTGGAAGCTTTACAGGCAGATCAACTAAGCTGCCATTTTTCAGCTCTACATTAAAAGAATATCAAGATTCCTGTGTAAGTTGTGCTGATCTTTTACTGTATGTATAAAATATTTGATAGAGAAAACATGTATTAAAAGTTTGAAAACGATGCCTCATGTTAGCTCAATACATTAATATTTTAACGATTACTCCTAGGATCAAAATGAAGCAACAGGGTAGCTATAATAAGTATGTTAAGATGAACATGTGAACGGTACTCATGGTAACCTGGATGGATATGTGTATTAGATAGCAAATTGTGAGAATAGTTGGAATAATGGCTAACGGCTCTGGATGTGCACTAACCATCACTGTAACCATATCTGACCAATGGTCAAGAAAGCTTTCCTTTATAAGGATGAGACTGGCAGAACAGACTTAGTTTGGTTGTCTGACCGAGGTGGTCAGTAAAGCACCAACTGAACTGATGTAGAAAATATAAATCAATAATGTAAACAGTTAACATAACTATTGCACATTTAGTTAATTAGTACTAGGCAAATAAATTATAAAATAAATATGTGGCATTTTCGTGGTCAATTAATAAAGAACCACCAATTGCAAAATCACAACAATATTATACATATCCGCACAGTATCTAATCTGCTATAAATGCAACCCAAAGATAGCCAAGATGAACCATGAACAATCAATTAGCCCTTCCCAGCAAATGTTTCATTCTACCCCTCCTCGTTAGCTAATAGATAAAATGCAGGCATGCTTTCTGCTCACGTTGAACTCTCCATTCATCAACACTTTTTTTCTTCTAGAAATGCAAAAATTTTAAGATTGAGAATTAAATTAATTTATTTATGTGTATTAAAACGTAAACTGCGAAAAAATGACAAAAACATTTTTGGTACTCAGAAGCAAAAAAAGTGTTTTTATTTGCAGAGTTACCAAAAATTATTAGAGATCAGTAAGTAACTCTGAGTTTGACAATATTTTTTTTAATCAACTACAAGTTACTAAATGTATGAATGAATTTCTGATACAGCAATATCAGCACTTGTCGTCTGCATAAACTTGGGTAGCTTCCATTAATTATGTGGGGGAAGGCGCTCAAACTGAATCTCATCTATATCTTAGTTTGGAAAAAAGGAGGGCAAATAACATGTAATTGTTTTTTAAAATAGAATAAAATGGCGAAAAAATAGTATAAAACTAAATAAAATTTTTCTAAATTAAAATATGGACAAATCATACACAATAATATTTAATGAGCCGCACAGTTGCCAGTTGTTTATTTACATGGTACTGCCAGCCGAATGAGCGGAAGTGGCTGCGACATACACACAGGTTCTGTCCTACTTTCTTTATACTTGTATATGTTTCGTTATTTGACGGTTCAGTCAATGCTATCATTTGTTTAAAATGAGTTATCAAGATTATTATAATTTTCAATGTAATTCTAGTCTAATAGACTAAATCCGATACATAAACGAGTTGGGTGGTGTAGTAGTTAGAATCATTGCCTGTCATGCAGGTGACAGGAATTAGATTCCCAATTGACTAAAGGCAAACAAAAGTAATAATAAACATGCACATAAACTTATATGCAGATAGGGATTAGAAAATCTCTAACATCGCCTCACATAATTAATGGACACCCCCTATGTATATTATTGTGTGTTAGATTCAATGACAAGATTATGCATTAGAAATTATTTGGAAGAAACGACGGAAAAACCAAGACAAAACATTTATGCACACAACACATTTTTTTGAGATTGTAGTACACATTGTTTTTTATGAATTGATATCAGTTTCAGTATTAGTGTTAATAATATCAATAATATTTTTGGTATTTCAAGGTACTAGGTTGTTCAATAAGATTTGCAATTCAATAAGAAAAACACAATTTTATGGTTTAAAATACACATTATTCAGTACACTATGTTCTCCCTGTATATCAATACACTTGTTCTAATTTATGATTCCATCCCTGAAGTGAGAGCCTGGAAGAGCTGCAAAATACGCTTCCACATCTGTTATGATCTAATGATTTTATGAAAAACGCTTTCTACGCATGAATTATTTTTAGATGAAGTTGCTACTGAGTATGGTGGATTCGAACAATTCGAACTTTATTTCATGGATTTTGTAAAAAAATTCTTGTGACACGGTGCACTGTCCTGATGAAAAAGGTTTTTTTACGAATTTTTTCCTTCGGCTGGTCTAAAAGGTTACAATAATATTCAGAATTTATTGTTTTATAAATTTGCAAGTAATCCACAAACAGAATTCCTATCGCATCCCAAAAAGCTGATGCCAACACTGTTGCGTCCTATTGGGGCGCTGAAGGGAGAGGGTGGTATCCCCCACTACTTTCTCATAGGTTAGGTATAGAGATAAGTTTAGTTTTAAAGTAAGTGTTAAGTATGCAACTGTAAAGAATAGTAATAAGTAATTTGTAAGCCCTTGTACATACCATTGGGAAGTGATTAAATACAATAATATACTGTCCACATCGTATTAACGCGTATGAGGTGCGTAATTTCGATCCTTGCTACATTTTGGTCTTCGAGCCGGATAATACAAACACCTTCTTACACGATATCTGGACATGAACTTGTTTCAGAACCAAAGAACCGGGTTCACATCACTTTTTAACTTCTTGTTTAGATTCTCATCCATAGTGACAAAATGACCCACAAAATGCACTTTATCCTTTTCGAAGTGTTGCTGGAAAACTCGCATTCAAATGTGTTTTAGTACCATTGTTAGCAAATGCGGAACAAATTTGTACACATTTTTTTGAAACCCAATATTTCAGTTAAAATATTGCTTACACTGTCTAATGAGAGGCCTGTTATAGGGCCCTTCACTTGAGCATAGTTAGTAAAAATTAATTCCATACAGGGCTTTTTTTCTTCATGAAAGTTCTGAAATTTAAGCACCCTCTGTGTAAAAGAAGGGATTCATCTAAACAAAATCACTTGTTGGGAAAATAATTGCTTTGAAATTTTTGCATCATAAAGTCTAAAAAATATTTGATATATTTTTTTAAGTCGATGAATGGTATAAGCCACTTCATTTAACTCTGCTGTCAAACAACGTAATATTTGTTTCAATCTTCCACCTGTCAATATATAAAAATATGGGATGATGATATAAAGAATCATAAGTTTGTTGAATGATGGACATTTTATTTCTCCCTGCAACCCAAAAATATGTCCACATCTTTTCTTGTCAAAGACTCAAAATTTGCTTTTCTACTGGGTCCAGTATGAGGACCATACGTTGTTGTTAATATATATCAGTAGTTGTGCAATTTATTATCCAATTAATTATTTCATCATCAAAGAACTTGAAAAATATTTCTAAAGGTGTTGCATTTTCATTACAGTCAAATTTTACTCCTGTATTAGCTTAATCTAAATTGATATATTTAATGGATCTTATATTATCATGACATAAGTCATCAATACAGGATTCTGAGTCAGTGGGAGTTTTATCAATATTATAATTTTATTTATCAGGTACTTCGTTTTCAATTTCTTATTCGCTGATAGTGTTTAATTGTTCACTTCTTTCACTTCAAACAGCTGCATAAACATTCCTCTTAATTTTTATCCATACTGCCATAATAAGTTTTAAATACCAATATAATAAATTTGCTTTCCATACTTTCAAAGTTGATACAGTTACTTTAAACATTTTTTAACGAAATTAGTGCACCAGTATGCATTGGACTAGAATTAGCAAATTAAAGTAATTTATTATTTTTTTAATAGTTACGAGTACACTACGAGAACAGATTGATATTATCTAGGTACTAAATCAAGCTATATTTTGACCCATTACTCATTCTTATAGCATAAAAGAATTCGGTGATATGTGCCATTATGTCAAAAATGGTCCAATATAGGTTACTCTCCCCTACATGATATGAATAAAACTACCATTAGAAAGTTGCAGAAGTAATGGGTTAGAAATACTACCTATCTGTTGAGCTCTTTTCAACATTAAAACTCTTCCTAGACTCCATGTCATCTAAAGAAAAACTAGCTTTTTAAATGTTTGATGAAATGGCTATGAAAGAAGATGTTGAATATTCTGTAGCTGAGAATAAGATAGTGGGATTTGTATCTGATGTTCATATTGAATTTTCAAATCATGTATTAGTACTTTTATTAAAATCAATAACAGGTAAGTTCTAGCATATTATTATACACGAGGAGCTGTAAAAACAAAATCTCTAGGTAATTAAATTCAAGATATACGAGCTGTGTTCAATAAGTATCGCGAATTTTGAATTTTCGCGGATTACGTATATTCAAATTTCGATTTTTTGCGGCGTTATGTTGGTACTCATGACTCTCACTTATACCAACAAGTTAGGCCATTTTGAATGTTCAGTTAATTGTTGACAGCTGCTTTGCTTGCACGTGTTTTGGTTCGTCTTTGATTTTTACCTATTCAAAAAAATGGATCATAGAACCTGTATCAAACTTTGTGTGAAAAATTAAATTAAGTGCACGGATGCATTCCGAATGTTGACTGTTGACTGATACGGAGAAGCTACCTTGGACCGAAGCAACGTTTATCGGTGGTACAAAATGTTCTCAGAAGGCCGAGAAGATGTGAACGAAGAAGAGCGTGCCGGAGGCCCGATCACTACAATAATAGACGAAAAAATTGATGAAGTGAAGAAAATGGTATTGGCCAATCCTTGACTCACCGTTAGAGAAGTTGCTGAGGACCTAGACATATCGATTGGCTCGTGCCATTCGATTTTTATCAATGATTTGGGCATGAGATGGGTCGCCGCGGAATTCATTCCAAAACTGCTCAATTTCGACCAAAAACTGCTTCGCATGACATTTGCTAATGAGCTGTTGGACTCTGTCCGCGACGACCCAAATTTGCTCCAGAGGGTCATAACTGGTAACGAATCGTGGGTTTACGGTTATGACGTGGAAACCAAAGCTCAATCATCTCAATGTAAACTGGCGCACAAACCAAGACCGAACAAAACGCGCCAGCGACTGTGAAAGTTTTGCTTACCGTTTTCTTCGATTGCAGGGGTGTGGTGCATCGTGAGTTCTTGCCACAAGGTATAACGGTCAATAAGGAATATTACAACACACTAATGCAGCCGCAGCCACCATATTCCCCAGATCTGGCCCCCTGTGACTTTTTCTTGTTCCCGAAACTAAAGAGGCCAATGAAAGGATGACGCTACGCTAATATTGACGAGATAAAGATGGCATCGAAGAAGAAGCTGAACAATATAAAGGAAAATAATTTTTTTAAGTGCTTCGAAGATTGGAAAAAATGTTGGCACAAGTGTATAATATCTCATGAGGATTACTTTGAAGGGGACAAAATAGATATTCAGTAATAAATAAATAATTTTTGAAAAAACACAAAATTCGCGATTCTTTTTGAACACACCTCGTATATTCAAGGGCTCCACTAATTGTTCAGTTACAGAAAGTTAAACAAAAAAGGAGGCATGTATCATTTAGGGGGTTAAGTTAAATTATTGTCATCGAAGAAATATTACATATTTTTGATTTTCCTCACATATTGAAGTATCTCCTAGCTATTTGGAATTTACGTACCAATATCAAATATATGTAGCATCATGGATTGATTTGTCTCATTTTCATAACATCGTTTTTAACAGTATGTCAAGTAGATGCAAAGCTCTCACAAGTTAACATATTAATCGAAGTGTAAAAGAAAAATTGAGAGTCAAATATGCAATGCAGCTTTTCAGCTACACAGTTGGAAGTGCTTCCAAACCAATTTTCTACTAATACTAAATATTTGCAGTACTTGCTTTATACTTAATTAATTGATAATGAAATAAAGTCATTTAAAAGGATGTATTTACCAACGTAAATCTTAAATGTTTAATATAACTGTGGCGGAACATATTAAAACAACTACATTGCAAAACATTCTTGACTGAATTTAATCAAAATACCATATAACATTATTTTTCTTAAGTACGAAGTCAAGTAAAAAACCAGAAAAATGCATTTAGATTTCAGCAAAATGTTTAAGCTCTAGCCATACTTAAGAATTTTTGTATGAGTACAATGTGAGATATTTATTTTTGAATAAGAATTATAAGTGGAATTATTTGCGGAAAAGAATGGCTTACTAGTCAAAATATTTTGTTTTGATCATGTGATCAAAACAGCAAATTTTGCTCAAACATTAAAAATATGATCTGTTACTTTTAATAAGCAATTTTTAAAAACATTAGATGGTGGAAAGTTGATAGTGTGCACAACCGTCATTAATGAACACAATGAGCAAGTTGTAGAAATTCAAGTTAGTACCAATGATAATGAAAATTATGATATCTTAAGAGAGTTAGAAAATATAGATAAATAGACATGCTGTTGCTTTTCATTGTTACAGATATTTTGTATTAGATAAATCATAATTATCTATAAACACCACTCTCAATAATTATAAATGCTCTCGTGAAGATGGACAAATGTTCACTAAACATCACAGTGCTATAATGCTGCATCGTAATTCTGTTTAAATGTTATCCTTCAGTGGACATATTAGGCTTAGCCATATAGAAAAAGACTGTAAATGTATGTTAAAATAATAAAATAATTAATTAGTTTGTTTGCAAATATTTCATTCTTATTCCTACATTTTAAGTTTTTGTTTCAATTTTAAGATGGTAATAGTTTTAATACAAAAAAAAATAAGTATATTCAATTTATCAAAATAACTTTTATGTGTAATTGTTCTTACCAAACTGAATTATATTTCATTGTGAAATTGGCATTGCGTAACACATTTTGTGCAGAACATGTACCAGTAATTTGACGACATTTGATTCTTGAACGCAGGACACATACTCGTATGAGTTAGTGTAACAGCATGGTTTCTTTGCTTTTAGGAATATTATTATCAAAATACTGAGCAACTAAAAACATCTAGCAAAAGTGTCAGGTGGGAAGACATTACAAGTCCAGAGATAGAGAAATTTTTAGGTCTAGTTATTTTGATGGAACAAGTTCGTAAAAATCAGATAAAAGATTATTGGTCAACAGATCCTCTCATATAAACGTCGTTTTTTCAAAGATTAGATTTCGGCAAATTTGGATAACAGCACAATAAAGAAAACATCATTGATCATTCCGATTGACTGTTTAAGTGAGGCCTGCATTGAATTATTTTGCCGATTGGGCCGATCAGTATTTATCATAA
Organism: Helochares maculicollis; assembly: GCA_033557835.1. Classification (NCBI taxonomy): domain Eukaryota; kingdom Metazoa; phylum Arthropoda; class Insecta; order Coleoptera; family Hydrophilidae; genus Helochares; species Helochares maculicollis. Next base: position 66,511 of record JAWQRO010000036.1, read on the forward strand.
TACAGTATCTTGTGCAAAACTATAAAGTGGCCGAAACGTGTAGCCATGTATATGATAAATTGCTCAATTTTTAATTAATACATCATATACAATTTCACAAAAACGAAAATAATTTGATAAAAAATTTTTATATGTCACATTGGAATGGTTAACTGATTAAATGCCTTCGATATCAAGTACAAAAAGGGCACCTAAACATGACCCTTCTGGAAGATTATTAATAAATATGCGGAAACATATTTTTGAGAAAATTATTGCTACAAGGAAGAAGAAAAAGACACAAAGACAATGTCATGTGTGTGCAACAAAAAAAGTGCGGAATGAAACATCTTACATATGCAAGTTTTGCTGTGTACCTCTTTATCAAGGAAATTGTTTTAAATGTTACCACACTATAAAACATTATTAGTTTTATTATTAGTATTTTCATAACTTTATAATACAAAAATGATTGTATATAATTGAAAAGAAATTAAAACCAAATATTTCTAATTGATTTTTCATATTTACAATACTATTGTAAATTTATCCACTAAAAATATTATTTTCTTGCTTTCAACAAGTATATTATATATTTTAATATAAATTACGAAAAGTTTAGGTTAAAACAGTAAATATTTCTTGTTTTTTAAGATTTAACTGAATAATTTAATTTGCACGCAAAACTCCTGTGCCTGGCACAATTCTGCTGTGATATGTACTCGCACACAATGTGAACGAATTGAATGTTAAACAGTTATTAACAGACAGTTAACTAGCTTAATAATTTCTTTATTTGGTAATAAAGGTCCCTGTATACTCATGTAATATAAAATTTAGATGGTATTAGAACTCTCTTCTGTATGTATCAATACAAAGCCTTAAAACTTAATATTTTTGTCACCACTAGAAAATTAGAATCAACTAAGAGCCACCTCATGACAATCATACTGACAGCGCCAACATAATCGATAATTCCTTATTCTGACTTTCTCCTTTGTTTCATTTAGTAAATTAATCAAAATGCTGAATAATTACATTGTGTTGATGCATTTAGATAACAAGTGTTATGTTAAATGTCTCCGAAACGCTTCTGTGGCAAATAGTAATTATTACTTACCCGATAAAATTGCCAGGTCCAGTTAGTTTCCTGTTTATAATGGTTTTCATTATTTTTCCCAACACTTCATACGTGGGCCCAGACAATTCCTTCTCAATTTTTCCATCGTACTTCTCTTTAAGTTCTTCTTCGCTGAATGGTAACTCTAAGGAAGTCTCTTCTTCTTGACCAAAGAGCAATACTAAGAAGTGGTAACGCGTTTGACCTTGTTTGATGGGGGGATCCAAGCTCACGACAAAGAACATTTGCCTGGAATCTTTGTGTGGAAGTAAAAATAGGCGCAACACGGTTGACATTGGAATCTTATAATCGAAAGTTTTACCGTGAAGTTGGAAAAATGTTTGGAATATTTTAACATCATAGCGACCACTGAAACAAGCAAGAACATATAATAGTACAGTACATTAAAATATTATGCGTTGTAATAATTCCATAATGAGACTCAGTTAAATGTGATTTAGTTGACACAATATAAAAATAAACGGCTTACCGAGGTGTAAGACACTGCATTTCCCGGAAAATAGCAATAGCATCACCTGATACACTAATTACACTAGCTTTATTCATGACTTGCTGTTGGAATGCTTCTACTGGATCAACATCACCAGCTAATTCACTCGAAGGAATATAAAAACGCATTTCCATTAGACTAACAGGAGCATCATCATTCTAAGAACAAAATTTATATGTATAAGTATGAATTATGTTGTTCTGTGTCTGTATTTAAATTACTTACTTGGTGAAATTCCATGGTAATTTCGTTTTTTCCAGTGTTGCATTGAGATACATGATTCAAAGGAATTTCAAAGGCAGAGCTGCTGCCTATATCGAAACTCAAAACAGATCCATTAAACTTTGCAGTGCCCCAATTCCACCCTTTCAAGCTTAGTTCTTTTTCTAAGGTATCGATTTTATACGAAGACATGAAAAATTTTGCAATCTTCTCTTTCTCAGATTCTTTAAACCCTACGAATCGATGGAGTGTACCATTTTTTAGGAATATTCTCAATGCCCAGGCTCCTGCGATGTTTTGAAAATTAACCACGTCTAAGTCAGCACCTTGGAATTGTTCTACTTTTCCGGTTTTGCTATTTTTAAAGATGAGGTTTTGGTCGGTCATCTTAATTTTACCAGGTGTCTATAAAGAAGAGTGTTACATGTAGATCAGAAAGTTTTTTCCGATTCCCGATCAATTAATTTATAGCTTCATGTTAAATATCCAAGAAGCATATATGAGTTTATAATGTGTGCCTTTCTGATTTCTGTCTTACAAATTTATATAAAGCAAACAATGGAGTACTAAAGATATTTAAGACATCTTGTAATCTCATTACATACATACATGATGTGTTCTGCCGAAATCAATGGCATTACATTCTTTATTTTTGATAAGTTATTTGAGTGGAGCTACTTGTAATATTAGAAACATTGATTCCAAAGTATATTATGCTTAGATTAAAAAATGCTTTTCAAGAAATATACCAATTGTGATGAAGATTCAGGTCATCCTAATGAGGCAGTTATTAGAGAAAATAAAAAAGCACATAGTTTCAAATGAAAAAGAAGTCATACAAGTATATTTCAAGGCCAAAAAATTTCTTCGACAAATAATGACCATTTTAAATAGTAAAATTGATGTTTTCATTAGTGATATGTCTCTTTAAACAGTCGAAAGACATCTACAAGTGAAAGAGTATGTCAATTGTGCTTATATATTAATTCCAAGTGATTTTAAGCAGCACAAATTAACTCAGTGGTTTGTATACACTTGATTAAAAATTAGATAAGACAACTACTTCAAAATGTTATGGCTTATGTCTCATTAGACAAATGATAATAAAAACAATAATGTAAATTATAAGAACATAAGAGATTCGGCCGTATAATTCCTATACCTTAAACAATGTATACCTATGAAGGACGATTTAAGAAAATAGTTACCATGCATCCCTTTATTTCTGCGTGTATATCCGAATATTCCAAAAAATCCATTTTCAATGTTTGAAAGTCCTAGCACACGGTAAATTACGCAAAATATATTTAATAAATAACTCTTAACGAGGAAAGCGGCAGTTCGTTGAGGTTATGTTTAGTATATTACTTTGCTACTGCCCGCGATTCTAAGTTGTAATGGCGTCAATGTCATACAAGGATACCAACTTTGAATGGTTCGTATTTTGGAAATTCAATTATTACTAAAATGATAGCTAAAGCCTCCGAACACCCATGGTTAAAGCTCTTCAAATTTTAATTGGAACCTTTCTGTAGTCATAAATTTTCCGACTCTATTGATATGCTTAAGCGTTATAACATATGAAGCATACCAATTGCATAAATTTCATATATATA
>JAWQRO010000364.1:0-41354 GCA_033557835.1 Helochares maculicollis
ATATATATCCTAATAAATGACAAAGTAAAACAGGTACTTTTCACTTTTGTATTAGTCTCACATCACTAGTTTAAAAATCGTTTTATACATACTGTCTAATAATAAGCTTTTAGTCCGCCTTTGGGCATTTCTGATATACACAAATATCTTACTAAATTTGCTGAAAAAACAAACGAGTAATGTGCAGGACTATTTCCATTTATTTTCAGCCAAATTATACTGATAAGCTACAATAGGTCCGCCGTATTAAAATAAATCTCTCTGTTGCGATAGCAATACATTTTGTTTTGAAAGGTGCTGTTTCAAATTTCACATTTCAATTAACAATACAGTAAAACCGTTCTCTATTTATTATTTTTGCAATTAGTTTGACCCACATCGGTAGACAATAAAGGCTGGCAGAAAGGCCATGTGTATTTCCTTGGTTCTCGCAGTCAATTGAACCAGAAATCTAGAACTAATTAGTTTAACTCCGGCACAGTGACGTGGGAAGTTATTTTCTTTTGGATCATGGACTTTCATACTTAATTTCGCTCCCTTTTGTGTCTCCAGTCTATCGAGCTGATTTTTAATTATCTTAAACGCGAATGGATCAAATTAATGCCTCCGGTTTGTTTAATTAGAGTTTGAAATTACACATTTCATCTATAGCATTAAGAGGCTTGTTTGAATAATATGCATGGTTGTTTGCTTTTGACGAAATTAATTAAACAAGAGAATCGGAATGATTATTATCAAATATACAAGTTTTGAATAATATTGTTACAGCAGGACTTTAACGTCTGCGCAAATAATGTTCATTAAATAAAAAGGCAGGTTTGTTAATCCAAATGTTTATATAAAATGAATATATGTTTACGATTGATACTATAACGGTCACACAGGCTGTACTGATGATCTTTATGGAGGTATGTTTATTATTTAGTGATTAATTACGGCATTTTAAGTTTCGTTCCGAAATTAAGTTTTACAGAGCACACTAAATGAGAAGGAAAATTTTCTCTGAAAAATCGTTGGGAGTGAAACTGATCCCTTCCATTTCTTAAATTTGCTACCATTAATCTTCTAGAATATTTTATGGCAAATCGACATGATAAAAATCGCAAGAAGGATTTTGATTTGAATAAATTTTATCGTCGATTTATTTCGTGTTTGCCATCTTCGATTTTATTCGCGTTCACATTTTGAAAGATAATGAAAACATGGATATAATGCAATTAATAAAGACGCTTAATTCGCAACAGCCCTCTGTAAAAGTTTGAAACGTATCACTGCAATTGTAATGAATAATTCATAGAAATATCTTGTTTCATTATTCATTGATTGTTGTTTACCAAAAATGTATTACTTGAGCTATAAATAACCTAGTGGTTCACTAAAAATATAGCAGATAATCAGCTGAAGGTAGTTGCGTGTTGTAGGGCTATTGTTTATCACAGTAAATTACTTGCAAATGACAGTCAATAAAACTATTTCCCTTGTTTTCACGCCACGAATTAAATTCAGGTAGACAGAAGTCTCTGGTTTTAATGACTATATAGTTAGTGTGTTGGCTAGGACATACTTTTAACAAACAAGCCTCTAATTAAGAAAATGGCGGCATTTCACCACTATTTACACTGAATTTTTTTAAATATGCAATTTATATTAGCAAGTTTATGACTCATGTCTACACCAATATCTTATATTAGAGGGACCGGAAAGTAATGTCGTTTTCTTAAGTTAAATTCATACGACTATCATTTTAACAAGTTTTTATTTGCAATCAACAATATATTCACCTTCGTTATCAACAACCTTTTACCATCTAGTATACACATTTTCAATGTCGGAGCGGTAAAAATTAATCGGCTTTTCTGTAAAATATGTCGAGATAGCATTTTAGACATCATCAAAATTTCCTATTTTTTTGCCACTAAGACAATGTTGCAGTGATCGGAGTAAATGGTAATCCGAGGGTGCAATATCGGGCGAGTATGGTGGGTGAGGCAGTACCTCCCACCCCAATTCGTTAATTTTGTCTAAGGTCCGTTTTGCACAGCGCGGTCTTGCATTGTTATGTTGCAGAATAACTCCTTATCTGTTGACAATTGCCGGATACTTTTCAATCAAAGACCGGTTTATTCGTTCCAATTGTTCACAATAGACATCTGCATTAACAGTTTGTCCAGGTTTTAACACTTCAAAGTGACCAGCTCCGCGTGTATTCCACCAAACACACAGAAGTGCCTTTTTGGGGTGGAAACCCGGCCTTGCAGTAATTTGTGGTAATTCATTTTGGCGGAGCACCTGCCTTTTACGTTTCGGATTGTCATACAGGACCCATTTTTCGTCTCCAGTGGTCAAGCGATCAAAAAACGGAGCTGTACGATGCCGTTGAAGCAATACGTTGCACGTGATGGACCGGTTGGCTTTCTTCTGTTCGGATAGATTATGGGAGACCCAAACACCAGCTCTGCTTATTTTTCCAATCTGCGGCAAATGTTCTTGGATGGTTGACCAAGGTTGGTTAAGGCTGTTTGAAAGTTCCTCAATTGTTTGACATGGATTTGCTTCCACTGTTGCCCTTAGCACGTCTTTATCTAATGTTGTTGATTTTCCTGGTCGATGGGCAGGCGTCCGAGAGATCAAAATTGCCTGATCTGAGCTTGGAGAACCATTTTTGGCATTTTCGAACGTCCAATGCGCTTGGATAAACATCGCAAATGTTTTTAGTCGCAGCAGTTGCGGTATTACCCTTGCGGAACTCAAAAAGCATACAATGCCGGATATGCTCTTCTGGTATTTGGCTGGCCATTTCACCCCGAATTGCAAAAATATGTTAAATACTTAATTATTCAGAAGTAAATATGATACAATAATCTCAAAATCTCTTTGACACGGCTTCCAAGTACGTAATGAGCTACCTAATGACAATCAAATATCGACACGTGCAGAAACGACATTACCTTCCGGTCCTCCTAATATTAGCTATTTTATTAATGTCATAAAAAGCAAAACTTTTATTTTGTTATTTTAAAATACTTCAACAAAAAAATCTGACGAGAAAAGTAAAGCAATTTATTGAGTTGAAATAATTGCATATGATAATCGTGTGTACAACGTCCAATTGTTGTAGCCGTTAGAAAATTATTAAAATTGTCTTTTGGCTGCAATTTCAACTTTCACCACTTTCATTCCGATCATAAGGAAAAAGTTTAATATTAATAAAGTTTCATGCATAGCATAAGTAAAACTGTCCATGTTGCTCTTCTCAGCTTCTTTCTTATCTGCACAGATGTTTCTCAATTTAATGGTTCATACCAGCTCGGCGTTGCTCTACCGCTGTGCTAGTGACGGTGGTGGTAGCAATGTAGGTAATCCTATAGCCCGTCTAATATCAGGGCGTATCATGTAATTCACTATTTTAACCCGGAGACTTAGCTTTAAGCCTGGAAGGGTAAAAACCTTCCTAAATAGGAGATTTGGATGTGATATCCATTTAGTTCGCATTCACATCACCGGTGAGAGGGTATACATTTGACGTTCCTCAAAGGGATCTTATGCAAATACATCCACAGCATCACCGATCGTTTTATATAGCGTTACGTTATTACATTGGCCAAACATTTACTTTCATATTTCATGGAATTTGAATATTGCGGATTAAGCAAAATGTATTTCATATTAAACATCACAGTCGATGTTATACAAAAGCAGACTGCTCGTTTTGTGTAAGAAAAGACAGCTTTAGTATCTTTGGGCCAAGGTATTCAAGCTATACCGAGCCCTATAATGTAAGAAATATAAGTCTAGCTTCGTACATTATATACCTCTTAATTAAATATATACAAATATTAAACATAATTCTTTATATCGATGTCTTCAGTTTTTAAATTAGATGCAGTGATAAAAGACCTAATTTGATACATAATCCAGAGCTATACTCCTGTGAAAGCTTATTAAATTTTATAATCAACGATGAAATATTTTTGCACATAGTTAATCGGTTTTACCCGTTTTGCCCACATTGCAGAGTATGTGTATGTTTTGGATATTTAAATTCCCGAATACTTTGCAAGCACAACCTAAGCTTCGTAAGCGTCTTTTTGTGAATTAATTTAAATAAAGCTTGTTAGCAAGCTTAGGGCAATAATCCTGCTCAACATTTTAATTTGTTGTTGAATTGCAGATGCAAATTTTGTCGCAAGCTCTCTAGCCGTTTAATACGGCATCATTACTTTTGTTATTAAGGATGTCATTGAAATGAGTCTCTGAGTGCGAATGAAGCAAACCTTCTTTATGCTTTCTTTTTATGATCTTTCAGCTTGAATAATTGATTTACTGCAAGAGTAAAGCGAGGACTGCCGCGACGGGCGTCTTTCATATACCATACATGCGCTTGGTTTTTTTGTGGAAACTGTTCTGATTCTGTTGTTGTCGTAAAAGTTACTAATTAGGCTGTTATCCTTAATTTATAGCGCAAGGATTTTCCGTCCATCTCCTGCAACTATCTTGCTTTTAATTAGTGCAGACGTTACCAAATTAATAATTTAAATCTTGAAAGCTGCCATTTGTATGTACATTGCATTAATTATGTTGTATCTCAGAATTAAAAGTAAATTTGTTTAAACCCCAAGATTTTTAATAATTATATTTTTCAGTGGCTCCGTCTTTTATAGAGGCGCATATATCTTTGAATTTTGATACTATCTATAAGAAAATAATTGTGTATATTTTCCTTACAAAAAATTAATTTTTCAATAATCCTTTTTGGATGTGACGGGAGGTTAGTGCCAGCACCTCAAATATCGTAAGTTCTACAGATAAGAAAATTGATGCAAGTGTTCTCTTAATAATAGATGTTAAGAGATAGTAATTGTTTTTTATAAAAAAATGCTTTAGCTCAAAAACATCTTATTCTGTATATATGAAAATTGCTGCGTAGATTACTTTTGCAGTATGACAACCGAACAACGCACTTCAATTCAAGGTGGGTGAAAGAGTGGTTTTATATAATCATCGATACTGACTTTAAGTGATATTCAGGCTATTCTACAAATCTAATGAGTGATATGACTCGCCATAGTTTAACTATCATCATCCATCAATTCGCAGAATTGAACGAAGAATAAGTGGGGAGAATGAAGAAAAAATGTCTTTTCTCCCATCAGTTAATACGTCAATTCTTGTTAAATTGGTTCTTAAACGAAAAATTCATCTGTAAAGTATAGAATATCGAGTTTTATGAAAAGCTAAAGTTGGCATGGCTTTGTTTAGAGAATGTAAAGTAATAAAGTAGTTGTTAGAGAATTTTTCTACTGCTTTCTGAATTCTTTCTTTTCATTCAGTTTAAGGATATTCAGGTCGCGCATTTTTGCAAAAATATTGGACTACTAAGAAAACACTCTTTTCATAGTATTTAAAACGACTTAGACTTTCTTCAAATCATACAAACGTGATAGCTATACAAACAGAATCACGTAAGTTAATATTATATTTTGTTTTATAGAAGAATAACTATAGAAAACATTAGAAAAAAGATGTTAAACTCTTCAACTAATGGAAAACTTAAACCTCTTTCAACAGAAAGTGTAAATTGCAATAGTACTCAGTGTTGTGTGCCATTGTTCTCATTATTTTCGGGAGCATTTTAGTTGAGACTGCTTGTATATGATATAGAATGAGTAGAGAATAATTGTTACTCTATCTCGGTAAGACTTATACACAATGGCCTCCGAAGCGGTTGGCGCTTACAACAAGAAGTCTTAGAGAAAGAACAGTTTTTGACAATTTCGATACAAAAAATGTTTGCTAAATGGTCCAATAGAGGATGTAGCAATATTAGTAAGTTTACTTAGACGAATGCGATCTAATGAATTGAACAAACAAATCATTTTATGCGGCAGCTCATTTATATAAAAGTTTCTTGGTCTAATTTATATACAAATACGACTTTCAAAATTCCAATCATTTTTGGACAGGCCTATTCTAAGACCTACGCTATAGATGCATTGCCTCATCAGTAAGGAAGAAGAAGTAATAGTCAAAAGACACAATGTTTGTGCCAACAAAAGTTTTCTATCTCTTATTACCAGGTGCGCAAGATTAAAATGTCGTTTTTTCATAAAAAATAGGCAAATATTTAAGAACAATGCTAAAACTTTTTTTCTTCAAAGTATTGGTCCTGCTTTTTACACATTTTATCCATCTCTCTGGCAATTTATGGATACCGTTTCAAAATTAGGCATAAACTTTCATTAATATCCATTCATCGAGCTATTTTTGTACATCTTCGAAAGTCTTGAAGTGTTGCTCAGCCAGACCATGCCCCATCTGTGAGAAGAGGTGATAATCAGAAGGCGCCAGGTCTCGTGAATACGGTGGGTGTGGTAGAAGTACCCAACCAAGCGAAGAAATCGTTTCTTTGACCACTTTCGTCGAATCTGCAGGAGTGTCGTCATGCTGCTAAATGATTTTGCCCATTCTAGGTATTTTTCAATCAAAACATGGTTTAAATTGATCATTTGTTGTCGGTAGCGGACGGTATTAACTGTTTAGCTGGGTTTAAGAAGCTTGTAGTACACTACTCCCTTCTGATCCCATCACACACATAGCATTGTCTTCCTCCCTTGTCTCGACGTTGATTTTTTGTCCTAGCGTTACCCACGATTTCTTACGTTTGAAATTCTCAAAATATATCCATTTTTCATCTCCAGTTACAACTCGATGTAAAAAATCCTTTGTTTTGGGGCGTAAATGCAGCATTTTGCACACAGTTTTTCGTCTTTCCATCTGTTGTTCGTTCAGTTTCCGTAGAACCTATCTTTCAACCTTTTGAATCTTCCCCATGGCTCTCAGGCGATCGGAAATGACTTGCTGAGAGTCATTTAACTGCTCCGCCATAATTTGTTGTGTTTGTGTACTGTCGTCGTCCAATAATGCTTGTAAATTGTAGTCGTCTACAAATTTTTTGGTTTCAAATGATTTGTCAATAACAATGAAATCGCCACTTTTGAAAAGTTGAAACCAGCGTTCACAAGTCTTGACAGTTAGAACAAGATCGCCGTAAATGTCTACAAGAATTAGATGTCTTTCCGATGCCTTTTTCTTTTGATTGAACGGGAAGATTATTAAATGCCGCAAATTCTCAAAATTAGACATGTTTAACACGAAAAAGAAGTATGATACTAGCTCGTAAAGAACTAAACGAATATGAGGTTTTGTACTGGCCAACCTTACCAAAATAATGGCGTTTTGGATATCAAAGGTTACTTCATTAAAATTCATGTGCCATCTCTTGGCAACAAAACCATATTTTAAGCTTACGCAACTGGTAGAACTGTATTTAAAGTACTCAACTTTGCTTCACCGTAATTATCCAAAAACCACAGGGCCATGTATTATGGCAAGAAATTTCTATAGAATTTCGTATTTTGACAATGACCGAGTACAATTAATGACGTCTCAATATGTTTGTATTTATTTTAACTGAACTCGGAAGTAGTATTACTATTATTTTCTGAATATTTCCATTTATGATTGAGAAAAAGGGTGTTTTTAGAAAGTGGGAATCTCAAAAGTTAATGACGCTAGACTTGAGTAAAATCACATTTAGATTCGTTTTCAAAATTATGAAAATACATAATTTGGTCGAGGATATAGGAAACTCATCTTCACAATTTTCTTGGCAGCAAGAATAAATATAGTATGAATATTATTGTGTCGGATCGACTAGCTTTAGTAGAGCAATATATCTGTAGCGTTGGCTTCATACGTTAAAGTCTTATAAGGGGTTATCAGAGCGGGTTGTTTTGATTGGCGAGTAATTTGGAGCTTAAATTCAAATGTTCTACAACGTGAATACTACATTTGGTGAAAGATTTTTTTACGGTTTAGATTTTTAGGATATACAGAAATAAAGAGGACGAAAATATGGTATGTATGTGCGGTAGATATGATAATATTAAATTTTCATCTCTTTAAAAATAATTTTCTTGAGCTGTTCGTATCATTTTAATATGCACAAGCAGAAGCTTATTTAATCGTACAGGGAAATTTGTTTATACCCTTTCTCTAACACTGAACCAATTACCATATATTTCATTACCAAGTGTAGTCAATGCGAATCTGTTCAATGTATCGCTAATATATTCCACTATTTGACCATGTATTAAATCCCTTCCTCTTGAGTCAATCAGGCAGTCAGCTATTCCAGCAATTAATTCGAATTATTCAATGCGTAAGATAACGTACGCACACACATTACGTAAACTTATTGCTCAAACGAACATTTTCGAAGAGTTTCGAAATTTTATTATCGATAAACATGGTTTCCGTAAAGCATTTAATAGTTTGCGGAAAGCTAATGAATCCATCACTTCGTTTTAATTGCATGGTCGTGTAAAATACTATTGAATTATCTACGGCCGGCGGCGGTAAGGGTGGAGGAGGACGAAGCCGGCACTAGCAAACTAATTATAAAAAATTGCGGGGTTTATTAGGGTATAGTTTTAAACTAATTATCAAGTTTGTACCGTCTATTTTATAGGTCTTTATAGTGAGGGAATGAATTTAAGCACTTCCAGAGCAAATGGATCTCTCAGTGTGTAAATATGTAGGATTAAATTGGGGATATTGCGCTTAGTCTATCTAAAAACCTTTAGGGCTATCTAGTTTTCAGTTGTTAGGCAGGGTTGCAGAGTTTCATCTTCGTTGTTTATATGAGCTTAAAAAACTGTTGCCAAACTTTTAAATTTAGTATTTTATTTATATGAATAAAGAATTACGTTAATATCATTTGATTTAATCTTTAAGTATGATTATTTTATCTTTTACAGATTATATGCTTATTGCGTTGTAGTCAAATTAAAAAGATAACATAAAAATCAAATATTTCATCCTTAATTGAATATTTGAAATAAAAAGTCACAGACGTAAGTGAAGTTCAAGTACATTACTTTACTAAAAGCATGGAAAACACTCAAGTTTGCAAACATCCCTTCATAAGGAGCTTCAAGCAAGAAATTGCTAATTCAACGTCGCTAAGAGATGGAAGAAGTAAACGTTCATACAAAAAATTTAAAATCACAAAAAAGCGGCTTAAACAATAATTCCAACAAATACAAACTTATATTATCGTCCTTTTTATACATATCTGCAATCATTTTATTTTTCTCAACAAATCATTTTCTTTATTTTCTTTCCTGTCTTAAATATTATTTATTGCTCATCCAGTCGCTTTAGTAAGGTAACATTTTAACATACTTTTAAATAGATACCCAGAAAGATGTTCTTAAATTAGCTTTGTGAAATATGCAAAGCGATGTAAAGAGTAAGAAACAAAAGTAGCAGTAAATGAGAAGACTAATTAATGAAATGTAATGGATTTAATGTAAACACACTCTTAATGCGTTTCTTCTAATTAACCTTACACACCTTACGGCAGACAGAGGCTAATTTAATTTTGTTCATCTCGCCTACTATTTTAAAGTCTGACGTGAAGATGGGGTCCTGCATTTTTTAATATGATTTGAATTAAAACAGTGGATACATTTTTTCACGCTATCTGCTAGAAAACAAAAAAATTACAGGCAATAAGTTCATTTGCGATAGTAGGAACAAAAGGTTTATTTAAAACTAGTTGAACAATCAGTTTTTATCGCAAACATTTAAAATGAAAATACGATGTGTTGTTTGCATTCACGTAGGATAAACCTCTTCGTTTGGAACTGCTAAACAACGCAGCTGCACCATTCTCAACAGATAAAGCTTATGTATGGGAAAATTATTCGAAAAGTCTCTCACTGTTTGCAGCTTTTCTTTGATGCTCCTGGCTAACCCTTTGTTTCGGACTGATTTTTTGTGATGAAGTAGGTAGAATATCAGGTAAGCAAATGTTATTCCGGGAATTTTCGGACCTGCGCTAGTAAAAATCTCAGTAATTAATTCATCCGCTCCTCGTATTTGCATTATCGAATTTTTTAGCGCGGTTGAATTTTCATTTCGCTAATTCATCGTAAATTTCGTGGACTGTCCCATAGAAAAAAGAGATCATGTATGCTTAAAATATTCCATAAAATTTCTGTAAGTCATTTAGTTAAATTTGCATTTCGTATATTTAGCCCATCAAGATTAAAATGAAGAGGGAGATGAAGCGATTGAGTTAAGCGCTTGAATCTCCTTAAGACAAGGGGTTCATGTCTACCGTCAACTGACAACTTCCCTTTCTAACGGGTTTCAGCAGTCGCGTCGATCAAATAATACTACTCTTGAGATACTGTCCTTTATCTTAACAAGATATTCTTATTACTTGATTAGCCTTATGCCTTACGTTTCCGCTTTTATAATCCAATTTCTCAGTTGAATTGTTGAATTAAAGCATATTAGACGAGCTTAATTTTTTTGATAGTTCATTCCTTAGAAATTTTGATATGCAGAAGTTTTAGTGCTAGCCTTTTCATTTCGTTTTATGTAAATGGAACGATAAGTTAACACTTTAAGTACGTTCAGTGTTTGACTCTCTTAATACATTTCCCTAATACAGTTACATAAAACCAAGTGTTTTCAAGATTTTAAAATTTAATGCTGAATGAATGACAGTTTCATTGTTATTTTTGCATCTTTAGCTTATCTTTAACTAATTTTTTTGCAGATTCTATTGAAATGTTTTGAAACTTCAGGGAATTCAGGGAAAAATAACATTGATAAAGAAGCGTAATCTATTGCGTTTACTATATATTATAGAAAACGTTGCAAGCACGCGATTGACTACTTTGCTAAATTTTCCTAAAATCCGGTCGATATATCTTATAATTCAAGTTGACGGATGGGGAAATATGTTATTATTATAATTTGTTTTGTATTTATAGGACTTCGATTACAGTTTGGAATTCGAGGCAAATCATATTAATCTACTCAAAAGAGTATGGTATGATGTTTTTAGTGCTCACTATAATTTCAAAATAATTATTTCTATATTAGACATTTGCAACAGTTTAATTGGCTAAGTTTTATAAATTATCTAATGCCTATCAACCTATATCTTGATTTACGATTTTTAATTGATAGAAGCAAACATATAGCATAGAATATTTTATACACGTCTTGAAACCTATCAATATTTAGTATTGTGCAGTAACTTTGTTCTCGATAAAATAATATGTATACAGAATCAAAGGATACATCTATGTAAAAGGAAGCAACTATCATATGTCATTGCATAACACTTGATACAATATATTGAAAATCCAATCGAATGTAGTCCCTATAAGCCACTAGCTGCTTTCTCCCCTAGGATGCTTCTATCTTTAGCCATTGGCTTAGACTTCTCCAACCCTAACTACCACAAATCCCTTTGCACAGCGTCCATTTTCTGTAACTAAGCTTTCCGTCATTCCGTCTTCTTACAGGTCACTGGTACATAACCTTCATAGCCACACACTCATTTGCCATTCCGGGTACAGGAGCCTCATTAACCAGCGCCGAGAGATCCTTCCTTTAATTGGGACCTAATATATTATCGGAGCTTTCGTTTCGAAAGCTTTCACCATGCCACTTCATTGCCGTGGATGTACGTGCTTTTTATAGGGTAGAAAATTAAATTTCCCTGTAAATTTTCAAGACACAAGATTTATGATGATCGTTAATGTTTTTCTTAAAACGCCGTCCTGCTTTTCACACCTTAGATAAATATTACTCTAGTAAATAAGACGTTCTTGAAAGTGTTTACATTGTACATATTTGTAAGAAAACAGCGCGTGGCAATTCGTTGAAGCCATTCTGAGAGAGTCTATATGTTTCAATAAAATAAATATTTCTGAGGAATATCCCCCATTTTTTTTATCATAATCAATGTAATATTGCCATATTTAGTAAATTAATCAAATAATTCTCCAGTACAAATTCGAAAATGCAATACTTCTTCTTTTAAAGACGCCCTGTTGTCTTAGAGAGATATGGGGTAAAAACGGCGCAGAATAGGAAAGTGATCGGCATAAATAATTCATAAGCAAATTTACAATTATAATTACGTTTATAAGGCGGTTCACTTTCCATACCGTGAACACTCTCTTTCTAACATAACTTAAGAAAAAGCCACCAGCCTATGAGTTATGTAACGTGTTCCTTCTTTTGTAAATTGTCACTTCTTACAGATGCCAAATTTATATGCCCTTAGACTACATCAAGCCGTTTTTGTTCTATTTTCGCCTGGGAAAATAAATATAAAAGACCCTTGCTTTCCCAGAACATTCTTTTATAGGACGTTTATTTATGTGACTATTTTCGTTCTAGATTTTTGACGTCTATTCTCTAAGTCAAGGACTAGCGAGTCTCGAGATGGATATTATGAAGGTGCTTAGATTGTCCTGTTTATGAGTCCTGGAGCGATGATTTGTTTTTATCTATAAGTTCAATGGGGAGGCCTGATAGTTTTACTCCCGTAGAATATCACATTTATTTTGGAGATGCCAACCTTATGGGCGATACACGCAACTATGGTGGGCATTTCTGATGTTTCTCCGCTCAACGAGGAATATAACGGAGATTCTATTGATTTAAAAATAAAACATCTCCATTTTTTATTTTCTCCCGGCTTTCCTTGCAGCCGACAGTAAATAATTACAGCTAAATAACATACATCAGGAGTATAACAGTTTGGCGATTAACTCTTTATTTATTCCATCAAATACTACGCTGATGTGCCATTAATTTTGTTCCTTGAGCGTTTCCGTTTACTTTTTACTAAATTCTTTTAGATCGTTTTAAAATTACCAACACATTTTTGCATCAGATCCTTACGGCTAGTAAATATGGGGAGTAAAAAGGGCTGAGTGCTTTGAAAAATCACTGCGGAGACCTGTAGACTTTCGGGAGAAAAGCAAACAAAAACGATGACACGCTAGCAGAGCCATTAACATGGGAAAGAATCGTTTAACGAAGAGGCTTTCACTCCACTAACTAAATTTATAAAGAAAAGACAAACTGCTTGGAAGGCTTTACTCTGGTTTATTAGATGGTTGATGGAGGCTTTAATGGTAAAGGGTTCTTAAAATATCAAAACAATTTTCCTCTTTGAAAATTTAGAAAAATAGTACATAATGAGCGTACTATTTTTTTCTGATATTTATTCTTAATGTTTATGTGTTATTTTATAAACTTGTTTGAAGCTGTCAAAATGTTAATACTAACATGGCTCTCTGGAGATTTATCTAGTTATACTAAAATTATAAGGAATTATTCCTTGTATGGTGGACAGCTGACCAAAACTGGCTTCAATAAAAAGAAATTCAATAGCTGCATGTCAAAACGTGTAATGAAATGCATACAATATAAAGCACATATGAGTATAGCCTACTTGTTTGCTTGTTCGCATTGACACAGTGAAGGGCTATGCATTTTGAAAAAAATTAACAATTAATTAATTTTGGAGCAATTGCAAATGTGTTATTATACGATCGGTATTTATTTGTAAATACTCATTGAAACATGATACATTAATCTTTTAATTACTGTCGATATAGATGCATGGAAGCTTATTTAATGGGTTTAGATGACTATCTTCGACTGTACACTTTCCTGTTTCTACTAGGTTTTACAGGGCATCAAATTTGTGCTGTTCAAGTCATTATTTTTGTTGATAACACGCAGACTCTATGCTATTACAAATTATATTATTAATTTTTGTGTTGATTATACTTTTTCATTATAATGTTAAATGATAATGTTCTATTCAATCCAGGGAAATATATTAGTTAGTTTGTTTTTAAAAGTATTTTGTTAAATAATTGTTGAATATGTTCAAAATGTAAATTTCCTTTAATTTTATAATTTTAATTGAATGAATATAAATTTCTTTTTATCGTAATAATATATTTAGAATTGATTGGATTTAATCAAAATTTTGAAAAATATTTGAGAAAAATATTTTGATAGATTGATGGAATTGGGTTTTTACATCAATTTTAATAGAAAGTGGCAGCTGAGAAATTTTTGCTATAAGGATATTTCGAAATAATTTCATATGCCAAGTGCGCAAAATGTCGTATTTTCTGAAAAATACGCAATTTTTTAAGAACAATGATAAGACATTTTCTATTCAAAGTGCTGGCCTGCGCTTGATACACATTATATCCATCTCTCGGGCAATTTGTGGATACCATTCCAAAAGAATACTTCAAATTTCATTGATATCTATTCATCGAACCATTTTTGTACATCCTCGAAAGTATTTACGTGTTGCTCAGCCAGTGCGCGTCCCATCAATGAGAAGAGGTGATAATCAAAAGGCGCCAGGTGTGGTGAATACGGCGGGTGAGGTAGAAGTTCCCAACCAAGCGAAGAAATCGTTTCTTTGACCACATTGGCTGAATGTGCAGGAGCGTTGACATGCTGCATAATAACTTTGCCGTATCTTCGAGCTCATTTTGGGCGTTTTTCGATCAATGTATGGTTTAAATTGATCATTTGTTGTCGGTAGCAGACAGTATTAACTCTTTTGCCGGGTTTGAGAAGGTCTTAGTACACTACTTCCTTCTAATCTCACCACATACATAGCATTGTTTTCTTCCCAAAACGATCCGATTTTGTACTCGATGTTGATGGGTATCCTGGCGTTACCCACGATTTATTACGTTTGGAATTTTCAAAATATTCACATTTTCCATCGCTACTTACAACCAGATGCAAAAAAAACATTCTTTTGTGCCAAAAATGCAGCATTTTGCACACAGTTTTTCGTCTTTCCATCTGTTGTTCGTTCAGTTTGTATAGAACCGCTTTTCCAACCATTTGAATCTTTCCCATTGCTCGCAGGTGAACAGAAATGGCTTGCCGAGTGACATTCAACTGTTTCGTCATCATTTGTTGTATTTATATATATCCTCTTGGTCCAATAGTACTTGTAATTCGTCGGCTTCAAACTTTGCAGGTGGATTTTCACGTTCTTTGTCAATAACATTGAAATGGCCACTTTTGAAACGTTGAAACCAGCTTTCACAAGCCGTGACAGTTTGGGCAAGATTCAATGACTTGCCGATGCCTTTTTATTTTTATTGAACAAGAAAATCATTACATGCGGCAAATGCTCTTTACTGGGCTTGTATTATCCGGCTCGAAGATCAAAAAATGTATGTCCAGCTCTAAAGGACCAAAAAATGTATGTCCAGCTCGTAGGACCAAAAAATGTATGTCCAGCTCGTAGCACCAAAAAATGTTTATCCGGTTCGAAGACCAGAAAATGTATTATCCGGTTCGAAGACCGGAAATGTGTCATCCAAAAGGAAGATCAAAATGTAACAAGTATCGAAATTACGCACCTTATGCGCGTTAATACGATCAAGCCAATAATACTATGTGGACTGTATATTATTGTATTTAATCACTTCCCAATGGTATGTACAAGGGCTTACAAATTACCTATTACTATTCTTTACAACTGCATACTTAACACACTTTAACACTAATCTTAGAACTAAACCTATCTCTACACTTAACCTATGAGAAAGTGGTGGGGACGCCACCCTCTCCCTTCAGCGACCCAATAGGACGCAACTGGGCTTAAAATTTGAAATGTTTAATACGAAAAAGAAGTATACTACTAGCTCGTAAACAACTAACCGAATATGACGTTTTGCAGTGGGCAGTCTAACCAAAAAATGGAGCTTTGGGTTCCAAAAGTTACTTCAATAGATTTCATCCGCCATTTCTTGATACCAAAACGACATTTTAAACTTACACACCTGTTAAGCAAGCAGTAAAGCTATTAATTTTAATGGAGTAGTACATTTTTAATAGCACATATATTTAGAAATACGACGCTCTAATTTTATGTCTACTATGTTTTATATCTAACACATTTGTTTTTTTTTTGCTATAGCTAATTTGTAAAATAAAATAATTAATTTATGTATACTTAGCGAAAAGCTTTGGAGGGCTATATAAAATACACTATAAAAAATAATACGTATAAAATACATTGAAAAACTTGGTTATTAAACTAATTTCTTATAAAATCTTTCTTATTTGATAAAGAATAATAAACATAAACAATGTTTCAATTTACTATATTTATGGCTTAGGGAAAATGACTTTTGATTAACAATTGTATTTCTTTTTACTAAGGATTTCTGTATTTGCGAGAAATTACAATGGACTTCTGAACAATTGGTACATCATAATATGAAATGTAATAATTGTGCCAGATAATGATCTAATAATCTCGTCGAATGCATTTCTAAAATAAATTATTAAAGCTATAAGTTGGTTGTATTCTAGTTTTCGATCATGCGGACCAACTTCTGGTCCCTCGATTGATAGCCAGGGGACTTTAAATAATAATTAAGGTCGCGTCAAATATTTCTACTTCTAACTGATATGATTTACTGTATATGTTTTTTTCATATAAGTATAGATATTTATCTTTCAAGACTCTCAAAAATACTCAAAGGAATTAGAACGTCTCTTAAGAGTCAACGAGGAAGCGAAATGATAGCTCTTCACGCGACTTTCACAGTTTAGGTGATAACTTTACCCTCTTAACATGTAACTGCTCCTAATCAATTCCTAGACCATTCAGTTTTAAGTTCTTCATCAAAGAATGTTATGCAACAAAATTTCTCTAGGGACACACCGTCTCAGGTAGTTGCACTGTAAAACTTTTATAACTGACAACGTAACTGCAGACAGCATACTTGAAGAAAGTGCAATTTTTCATTGCCATGAGAAATTTAAGTTTTCTCTCTAGACAGTTAAACTTTTAAATTTGACTTTTTTAGTTTTCCACGACATAAATTCTGCAGTTAACATTCATCTGCACATGTTCAGGATCGAAGGTTAAGTAAAATATCATTTCACAGACTTTTTTACTTACTCATTTACCATACTGTTGCATGTAATGTAAACGATTAAGACGCTGTCTAATGTAAACACTGCAGTACTCTGCAATTTTAGAATATTTCCGATATATGAAAAAGAATATTGATTATGCATCACTTATCCCCCGATCAACAAGATACCCCGTAAACTATTTTACAAGCCATTAATTTACACGTCATAATTTGATTCATGGAAAAGTTATTTACTAGATGATCGGGCAGGAAATGGACAATTTATAAAATGCGGAAATATATTGCAGTTTTATTGCAAAACTGTAAATCTAAAATATAGCAGCCCGACTGATATATCATCGTAAATAAATTTCCGTCTTTCTAACATACTCAATAAACAACGCCGAGCAGTGTAGCACAAAATTATATCGATATTCTAACAAGAAAAACATTGATCCCTTGTTTACTTCTGCACGACGCAATGAAATATGCATTACGTCCAAAATTTATTTTCCAGATCGCATTTAATAAAGTATTGGTTTCTTTTATGTACAATAAGATGGAGGATAATAATAAGAGCCACTAAAGATACATAGTAAGAGCGCATCGCCTGTAAAAGGCACTAAAGACTCTTCTTATTGGCAAGCTCCGTTTTCGCGTTAAAACATCTTAGAAACTGTAAATTTGAAGTAATTAAAACTTTTCCGTAGTGTTAATATATCTTGTAAGTTTTAATCCAAATTTTCTTTTTATTCCAGGTGAGCTCATTACAAGAAGTTTACAAAGTCTGTAAATTAAATTGTAAGTAAATTTTTTATCATTTCTTGTTAATCTCTTAACTCGGGGACAAAGAGCAAAGGGCTTTATTAGCTGAATGTTCTTTGACAAACTTAACGTTTCTCGCATGGAAAGCTTGCTTCCTTTTGCCATGTGTATTTCTAAAGGACTTTGAAGCCTCGCAAATAAATGAACCATTCAGAAATCCAGTAAACATAAATGTTGTATTCATGGGCTACGTAGTCCATTTATCTGCAATACGGTTTATTAAATGATGCACTTCGATGATTGTAAACTGAATTACAGTCAAATAACAGTAGTATTCACACTGTCAAATTGCATGATGCAAGTTCATTTGGAAAGTTTGTGGGACCATCCCTCTCTCTAGAATGTGCGATATATATTTTATTATTACGAGCCTGTAACAAAATCGGTTTGCCACATGAGCTAGCGAGTGCACCATACAAATTGTAAATTTCGATGCAAATAAATCAGCTTAGAAGTATTTTTGACGGATTTTTTGAGTAGCCTTTAAGAATGTTCGAAAATTATATCGATATGTAATTCTTTTGTTTAAAACAAGGATTTAACTATAACCCTACAATGCAGTTTAACGTCTTGCAAACTGTTTGTTAATTTATCTACATTATTGATACTACCTAAATATTTTCAGCAAAGCTGAGTTTGGAGTTATTCTTAATAATTCAAGAGACAAAAGATTTGCTAGGTCAATTAACTGCGAGGTTATAATTACGTACCTCTTAGAATACGCTGCAAATAAAATACGTAGTTCGCGTATTTTTTTTCGGAGACCGACAAAACGTTTCGCAAATATAAAATCAGTTGAGTTCAGCGAAGCCCAACCAACCATCTCCAGCTCTGAATAGCAACTTCTCTGCTACCTGGTTATATCGATCATTCCTAGTGGCACAGTCGGCCTGAGACTAACTTCGGTCGCGCTCATAATAGTAAAGAGCTTTCGAAGATTTACTAGAGCAATTCTGTTAGCCTCCTCGGAAAACAATTCAATACTCTGACTTTAGTTACAAATAAATTACCATTGAAATTTGACTTCTACGCTCTTTCCGTCATTTGGTTTTATGCCGTGGTCGGAAGTGTCTCACGTTTTAAATGAATTAATTTCGTTTATTCCGGAAATGAAGGAATTCAAGAAGCGCTCACTTAGAATGTTTTTAACGCTAAAGTCAACAATAAATAGTTATTTGCATAACTTTTATTTGACTCGGAAAGGCCATAAAACAGTTGTTGGATTGGGTCCTTTTGACAATTTGCACACATGTTTTATTAAATTGTTTTGCACTTGGAGCGTCGAATATACCCGAAGTTAAGGATTTATATGTGTGATTTTTCATTAAAGCAACGCAATTAAGTCCATTTTATGTTTCGCTGCTTTTCAATTGAGGATAACTTTACTGTTTATATCTTAAAATTAGGATACAAACTACCGTTTAAATATTAAAATTGAAATACTGTGAAAATCCTGATTCGCGTAAATTCAATAACCCGTAAATGAAAAATCCGCAATACAATTGCGCGGTTTAAATGAAGAAAATGAATGAATTTTTAGGTATTTGTTGAACCACCTGTTGCGGAGTTACGTTTACGTGCAGTAATCTTTTGCCTTCATATCAATTAATTGATCCGATGCGATGTTACACCCGGTAGAGTTCAGCTTTCATAGCAAGCAAGTAATCCAAGCGGGAGAAAAATAAATATTTTCATAAAAACTTTGTGTAACAAGTCATTAGCTACACTTTTATTCATAATTTATTTAGATTACATCATATAGTAAAGAAGATCATATTTTCACCATAATGTCTTAATGTCCGAGATAGCGAATTATCAAAGCTTTTGTTATAAAATTATAAAGAAGAACTCTCTTCTCTTTCAGTTTTTTAAAATTAAAGCATATTGTAGCAAAGTTACAGAAAAAAGAGGAAAATGACAAAAATGTTCTCAAGTAATACGATTTTAGAAATAATCCTGTTTTAAATTTTTGATTTTGCCTACCAAACTAGCAGACATTGTATCACGAAAATATTGTATTTCATTAAGGAAATTCCCGTTTAAATTTAGGTAAACTTTTTGAATTTCTTAACATTAATATTTAAACAGATACAAAGTCTTTTCCGTGCACGGGGAAATTTTAATTCCTGCGAGAATACATCCTTAAGATTCACGCCTACGCTCTCACAGAGCGCTCTGGGCAACTCTTTCTTGGGAAGTGTTACTTCGATATTCTTTTTGTTGTATAAGTTTAAGTGTTTTCTTCCTGAGAGACCAATTGTGGGGTTTTGGATGCACTCACCATTACTATAGCCATCTACATTAATATGAAAAGAGTACAATAAGATATAAAATTGTCTCACAGGAGACTCCTCTCCAACCTCTTTATTAGAAAACATGTCTCAACAAAATATCCCTCAAAAAATAGCGCACAAGAGACATCTGTCGTAGCACTATGAAACGTACTCCCGAGACAGTGCTGCATATTTAATCAACTATAATTGCATGTGGTTTCAACATCAGTTCTTATTGAAACAAATGGTCTTGTTTAAATGAAACAGATATAAACCCTTTATTATTTTGATAAATAAATACGGATTGTTCGTTATTCATTTGAAGCTGCGATGTTATTTGATTAGATTAAGACTTTCTTAAAAATAACTTCAACGCTACAATTATATCTTGTTGGTAATGCACCGCAGTTGACTAATTATAGTGTCATTTAGAGTAAGGAATTTGAAAAACCGCGGGCTTCATTGTATGAGAAATAATAGCAGAAAAACAAGACTACTTCCCACCATCTATTAAGAGAAAATTAGGGTGTATATAATGTGCTTCCTGCGAACATTTAGAAAGTTGTATTAAAATACTGTAATTATTCTGTAAATGTGCCATTTTAATTATAACATGTGAATTGATAATCTTCATGGAAGTAAACAAATTATTGTTTAAAGGAAATAGTATTTGGCGATATTCTTTTCAATTATATTTCAATTTTTATTCAATTTTTACTTTAATACTGTATTGTTTTACCGTTGATGCCTATACTACAGCTTTAATGATTCACTATAAAAAATGTGTAGGGCGATTATGATAATAGATTTTTGTTCGATTTCATTATATCAGAAGTAGTTTGAAGAAACATTTTATTGGTGTTTAAAAACATACCATTGTTTTTATAATATTCATTCAGGAGTTAACAGCTGGTAAGACAGTAAAAACATTTTTAAATCTAAATGTATAAACGCCACGCTACTTTCTATGCTGTCTTCAAAGAATCAGTTTAGTAAACAATTGTTTTTAGACAAAAACTTTCAATAAGATAATATCAATACGCCGTCGAGCATTCACAAACTAATATGGAGTTATGTATTAAAGTAGGTATGCCAATTTATAGAGCCTTAAAATAGGCTTTGAACTCATCATAAGGATTCATTTGTTTTGCAGTTTGTAGTGACGTACAATTTAAATAAATAAAATCAAACTAATAAACTCATTTTATGTAAAAAATTACGCTAGGTCGGGGTCCTTCCTTTGTTTATTTACTAGTTCTTAAATATAATATATTTATAATGCTTCAACTTTCAAAAATGACTTAATACAATAGACAACAATATATCGATGACTGTTTTCACATTCGATAATATATAATACGAATTAAGAAATCAACCCATGTGTCTTAATGATTGAAATGAATTATATACGTTTGTTTGTAATAGTAACAATAATTTTATATTTCTTATTCCCTCACTTATGAATAAAACAATTTAAAAAGAATTTCTGAAATAGTTTCTGGTAGTATATAACCAAATTATGCGTGGTCCTGTGAAATAAAAAAGCATATTTTTTTTAAAGGTATAAAGGCTACTCTAATAGATATACAATTTAAATTTATGTAGTTAAAGTGTCAAAGCAGCACAGAATCTACGCAATGTGCATTTAAAATACAGCTTCTCTTGAGAATAAACCATTGAAATTCACGGAAAATACAACTGCAGGCAGTAAATTTAATTAAGAAGACAAATTGTCTAATTTCTTTAGGTAACGTAGGTATGTGTACGCTCACAGGATAATCTTGAATAATTCAGAAGATATTAGCCTTAATATGCAAACATAATATGCAAGTTGTAGTTCAATTTAACTAAGATAACAGCATTATTTATACGTATTTTATGCAAGTTTAAATAAAACTTACAGCAGAAATTTAATTCACGAGGGAAACGACCAGTTATTTCAACAAATCCTAATGGCCTGACAGAAAATTTGCAGAACGAGGGCAATTCTGCAACCTTAATGGACGTCTTGTTATGCATTAAGTGCTTGCTCTTTAATATAATACGTTTTACTTCTGAAAAATCGATTTTCAGCTCTGGTCTTTTTAAAACATTAAATTAATGTTCAGGAAATATATTTACATTTAATAACTCGATTTGATGATTCCTGATTACGAACTTTTAGTTAAATTTACAATAATCGAGATGTTATCCAACTTCAAAATAACTAGATGCTATTATCACATATTGTATAAAAAATGCTAAATAAAGTGGCCCATCAAACCAGAAAATAATCCTGCAGCAAAACCATTAAATTACCGTTCCCTTTGTGTCGTAGGTAAAAAACTTGATTTATTTTTAAATTCCAATCCAATGTGAAATTACTTCGCGAAAAACATCTTTTCTAACTGAACCTTTTTCATTTTGCATAAAAGAATGCCTTAGCTTCTGCAAATTTAATGTAAGCATACCAACAAACAGAAATTTCGTTGTCGTTTAGTCTGTATTTAATAAAAGGTACTCATTTTTCTTAAAGATAGGATGCATGAAATATATATAGGAGGTACTTAGGGCCAGAATAAATTTTTTTGCCTCTGCTTTGTTTTGCTTCTGTTTTAATGTACTTTTCTAAATGGGTTTTGTTTGTCATTATTAATAAAAAATATGTAATAAGCTTATTATGTGCAAGCAATGAGATTATTAAAAATACTTTGGGATATAGCGGAGCGTTAATAAAGTTGCCAGGGAAAAATGTAAAAGGAATTTTGTTTTGAATTATAGCTGGTCATGTTAAATATGGCTATTAGTCAGGATTTCAATAAAAATATCAGATTTTTTTGTGTTAGGAATTCGTATAATAATTTCATACCCTGTTATCCAGTTTTTTAAAAATGCCAATACAGGGCGATTTTCGTTTTTTACCCAAAGGGCATCAAAGTGGAAAGATAAGGTGGGTACAAAAAATGGAATTTAGTTAGCGAAAAGATATTTTGCAGTTCTCCGTATCACGTAGGGATTGAAGCATTCTGGCTTTGAGGTGCCGTTGCTTTTAGTCCCTATAGGGTGTGTAAAATTGGGACTTGGAAATAGGTAACGTGGTCATTGATGACTGACTTTCGGAGTCTTCAGTCGTCTCACCCTTATCATACAGTTAACGTCCAATCTCATGAATTCCAAAATAGATCTGAGGCATTTAGACCATGAATTTTATTTTATGTTTGTGTCCCTTCAGGAGTTGCGCAGTAAATGTTTTTAAGCATTGGAAGAGGTTCTTTGAAGAACGAATAAAAAGATTCTATCATCAGGTTTATATGTTACTTTTTTGTAGGTTTTTTCCAAGGAGTGCGACAGTGCAGTAAGATTTGAACAGGTTGAACGTTAATATTGATACGATAAAACAAAAAATTAAAAACCTAGAATTGAAATGTTTATGTTGCTAGTGCTAACTGATATAAATAGATATTTACAAGTCCCATTTCAGGAAATAATATTGTTACAACAACTTATTTAAGCATCTTTACGTACAAAAGTCATTATCAATTTATTTTGCGTGCAAACAGCTGATACGCATTCCCTAAAATCTATTAATTTTATTCTGAACTCATACGTCAGAAATTTTTCTTAAGGCAAATCATGCCAGAATATCAAAACAAATAACAAGATATAAAGTCACCTGCAACAGCGAAGCTATTATATTAAAAATTTCCTGACTAAAGACTCGCTTTATTGATATTGCCACTGTTTCCACAGGCACTTGTTGATATCCGACAGAAACTTTAATCAATCTTATCTGATTAATATAAGACTATTATAAAAATGAATGAGCGAAGGGACTTAAAAAGATTCCTCATTAAAGAAAAAGGGTTAGGTGCAGATTTATCTAGACGCTTTCGCCAGGCATTAGCAGGGCAGCTGATAATGAAAGGATTTACGACCATTATTTTAAGAATATATTGAAGTTTCTGCTACTTTTGATTAAGACTGGTAGGTTATAATTTCCATTAGAGCTGTAGACCTATTGCATCATTTTAATTGCACTCGAAGCTACGAATTTAAAGCCATCTACAATTTACATCTAAGCTAATCCCCAGAACAACATTTAATCCTCGGATAGTCTAGATAATGGTAGTCAAGGTCGCATTTATTACATGTCCAAGTAACAGCGCACTCAAGATATTTCTATTGGGTTAATTATGAAACTTACCACAATTTAACAGATCGATTAAATTACAGTATAAACAGATTAAATGGTGATTAATTTAGCAGCCACGTAGTTGACAGTTTCAAGGAACCCTTGAACTATGAATTGTATGCTTCAGGGTCTTCGGCGTGCTGGATAAATTGACTTCGACCTATGCTGTATTTATTGATAGAGATTTTGAGATTATCCAATATAACCAACGCGAAACTTTCCATATTTAATATGTTGTAATTAATGACTTGCAGTTAATTCATCTTGGATCAAGACAAAAGTGATAAATTGAAATTCTATTATAAAGTTTGGGTAGTCCTGTCAAAGGGAAGGGCTGCGCCTCAATCTCGAACACTTTCACTTTAAAACTAAAATTAATTTAATGCTGTGGAATTTTGATTAAACAGCGTTGCTGCGATAGGGAAATCTGCTTTAAATTTATTATCATGCTATTTCCTTTTTATTTTCCGCTTATAGGAGGGGGGAAAGAATAAGGATCCTGGGACAAAATGAAAGACATTTTTTCCGTTTTTGTTTACATTTGTTGTTTTGACAAATTGACGTTTCTCCCTTTCCTCAGCTAATCATTTTATTGGGTTACGCAAACTTTCTGCATCCTAACCCAATTCGTTGCTTTCGCCTGCGATATATCGAGTTTGGCGTATGATTTATGAGGGAATATTTCCGGAATGTCAAGGTTTCAATATTATCCGCGACAGTGAAACTCCCCACTTTGTTTATAAGAAGGAGACCCTTGTTTTCGATTTCTTTGAGACATGCTTGGAATAATTCTCGAGCAGATTTGATATTACTAGCGTGGCAGCATTATAAGTAACACTGAAACACCCTGTTAGATTTATGTTGCTTAATTTTTTGCTCAAAATTCAGTCAATAAATGCTCTACAGAAAATATTCCTGCATAATTCCTTGCCCATTAGGCCATTGTCAATCGGGGCGACACAGCTCAGTTGTAATGTTTTTCTTTCCAAAGCGACTTAAAAATAGCTTGACTGCAATTGATGTCATTAATTTTTGCTGTCTATTAGAGTGATTTATTGCTTTTATTTATCGTGGTCACAATGCTGCTTGTTTAATTAACAAGGGCGTTAATAGAACCCCGCGATTGTACCAACGATACAGCTCTCATTTACTTACAATAAGCGAACATTATATGCAATCAATATATATGTTGCAAATAGTGCTTATAAACCAAGGCATGTATTTTTTTGGTTAAATATATATTTTTAAGGTGAGAACGAACATGCGGTTGTTCCGAAAGTGGTTAAGCGCCACAGTATAACAGCCACGATATATTTGCGAGAGAACCGAATTCTGAGGCAGAAAGTAGAAGAGTTATTTAATAATACATGAGAATTGTTGTGTAGTAGAACGAAAAGTTTACTTCTTCTCTCGCTTAACAATTTACCTTGTTTTAGTATAGCAGGAGTGGAATTCATCCCCCGGCAGGGGTTAAGTGTTACAGTGAAGGTGTAAGAGTGTATCATAAAAGTTTAAATAAAGTATAATAGGTTAGCTTGCCCCTACGCTACCTTGTTGCTTTAGTTGGTTTATTTAGGAAATAATTAAAAATAATTTGGGCACAAAAGTTTGTGAGTATATGATTTATATAAAAATCTGTAACACTCTAGCTATTAGCATAGTAAACTATATGACTTTGGGTGTCATTTTAGTGAACCTAAGAGTATTATTTTTGCATAAATATTTATTTATATTTATTATTCCAATAAACAATTTATCGTATCGTTAATTCCAAATGCTAAACTTAAGATTTTGAATTTATTTACATCTGGAGCAGTAGTTAATTACGATTCAAGCTGAGCTATTATTTAAATTGTTGATATTTGAACAGCTTTTGTTCTCATATACAATATATTCTTAATTTTTGAAAGAGACAAAATGTGCAGAAAACTTTGCACTTAAGCTTTTTAAATTTTTGTTGCAAACAAAAGTAGCATTCTAAAGAGAAGGAAGGCATTCGACGAATTTCCACGTTTTCAGCGCTACGGATTAAAGTTCGGTTTATTTTAGCATTCCGTTTATGTATATGTGACAAAAAACCTAATATAACCTAAGAATTCTAATACTTATTTT
Source organism: Helochares maculicollis (assembly GCA_033557835.1). Classification (NCBI taxonomy): domain Eukaryota; kingdom Metazoa; phylum Arthropoda; class Insecta; order Coleoptera; family Hydrophilidae; genus Helochares; species Helochares maculicollis. The sequence goes on from JAWQRO010000364.1 coordinate 26,187, forward strand.
CTCATCTGTAAAATCAACAGTATTAAAAATTCGTACAGAAGCTGAATTTTACAAAAATAGTTTTATACACACTTCTTCGCTGTTATAGCAAATTATTTACAACTTTATCAGCGTGAGAGATGGGTCTCTAAGCATAATTCTTCAATTTTTATGTATATAGCACTTCTATTACTTCCGAAATATAAATAAGAGTTCTTTTAAAAACAGTCAACTTTTTTGCTCATTTAAGAACTGAATATCAAACATTTTTCATGCTCTCATTGCCTAGAGTATATAGATAATATATCTGCAAAATTTCAGTCTCTTTGGTCAGTAAGTCAATAAGTCATTTAATCACTCTGCTTGTTCGAATAACTTTTTTTATAAAAATTCTGGAATGAGTTCATGATTTGGACGGCTTAATTTCGTATATTACCTGCTATATAGTGACGACCTAGTTAATATTGCAAAAAATTATCGACCATGAATCATATATATATTACCATTTGAAAAGAAATCAAAATGAAAACTTGGTTCAAAATTTTTTTCAATCAAGCTGAGTTTTCTTTACAACGGTAGAAAGCACAAACTCGACCACTTAGAATTATATAAATGGGAAACCTAACTCAAAATTCATCAGAAAATATAACCATTAAATTTCAGCAGCTTCTCGAGATGATCCTAGTTCTGAAAAGCGCTTTATTACAAGCGGCGAATTTGGGTGAAATGAAATGGGGTGGGAGAAAATATCTCCTAAAAATAAGAATTGGATTTGGCAGACTTTTAAAAAGTTGACCTAGTGAGCGCGATATCAACATTTAATAAAAGGCGTGGAATTTTTGTTTTATGCCGGGAAAATGTGTTCAAACTCCACTGTCGTAACCCAATGAAAAATTAACCCGGAAGTTATAATCAAACGCGAATTTAACCTTCACGAAAATCGAACTCAAATATTAAAGGAGGCAGGTAATAAATTTTAAGTTTCACACAAAAATCCCGAGCGTATCGGAGTGGAAGTAGGATAGGACGGTGGTGGAGACGGCGACGTCGTGGGGTCGCGGCTCCGCTCTGCTGACACAAAACGCCCCCGCACTTGCCGCTTTTGTTGCCCTTGAATTGCACTTAGATAGATATATTATTTGCCATGCTCTAAAGCCATAATGCTGCTTGCCCCTCTGCCGCTTCCACTTTTTATTCTTGATTTGTGGCACATTTGCAGTTTAATTTTTACCGAGTAGACGAAATATTTTTCCTCTTCAAAGAGGATGTTCACTTTATTTTACTTTCATTTGCATACCGCTGTATTTTAAATGAAGTGGAGCGGAATATATTGGGCCGGTTCCCGAGTATGTAAATAGTTATCGTATGTGGTTATTCCTTCGTTTATGACGCGTTGCATTGCATGGAAAAACAGGCCACCTTTTCTCATTTTAGCCATTTCATTTTTCCTGCAATAAATGCTGGTTAGGGAGTCACTTCATGTTGTATAACATACGTTTTTCCCATTGAGCAAGCCGCTTTAGTGCAAGAAAAATACGCCGCTGCAGCTCATCATCTTCTTTCAAAGCTATTTTGATACAACGAAATTATTTTGCTGCAAGCACCAAAATTGTCCAACTTAAAGAATACTCTCAATTACATGAAAACTTTTATAATGCAAGAAACGAATCAATTTCTTAGCACTTACGATTTTCACAATGTTGCTATTTTATTACAAATTCCATGTTTCAAGTAAGTACACTAGAGGTTTCGATTTGTTTCCCTATTAATAACATTGAAAGCTTTTATATTGTGCTCTCATAATAAAGTTTTAATCATGTTTTGAAAAGTGATCGCCAACGAAAACAAACTCCCCTAGTTCCGGTACGAAGTAAATATAAAACGAAAATATAGGTAAAAATGCGTATTCCCTCTGTTAATCATATTATTTTGTTTACATGCTCTCGAAAAACAATTATCTGAAAATTCAATTATTTCCCGGTATTATCAAGGACTGAAAAGTTCCATTATTCAAATTTAATTTTAGTCTGCCCGAAACATAAAAAGTATGTATGTTGGATTAAATTTTTTGCGTTTGAAATAGTTTTAGAAAGGTAATTTAATATATCTATAAGCATCAGAATTTCACAATTCTAAATTAAATTCTAGAATTTTCTACAATTGTTCAATATGGATTATATGTACAGAATTAGGGAATGATAAGAGTTTTTTGCAAAATATGATGTATTTAGAATCACGCATTTATTTTTTGCTGTGCTGTTACAACTCGTCTTGGACGATCTTTTGCAGTAGGAATTAAAATCTGCGAATTGGTTGAGAAATATCGTGTGCCGCTTAAAAATAAAAACTGATGTTTAGAAATATCGACGGAATATTTATTTATACGAAACAGTCTGACTCCAGAGATATAATCAAGTTAGTAGCTCTGTCAAAGACCTTCTATTGATATAAAGCAATTTCTGTAAAAGGGTTGCATAAATGCAATACCTCCTGTAATACATTTTACTTGCATAAAAGCCTCTTCTGAATATCAGCGCTGCATCCAATTGTAAGAGAGCTTCGCTAATTTCAATTTCAATATCATATACTCAATTGATAGCTCCGAATCGTTGAGGTTTGACGAACCGGCTGTGAAGAGATACGGCTTTCAGCGGCTGTGCTGTGTAGCTGATTCTAATAAGTAGATCACACAAGTGTCGATGAAATGAGAAATTGAAATTCAAATCAAACCTAGCATTTGTTTTTTAGCGAATTTGTGGGCCAGGAGGTAAATTTGCGTTTTTGTATAATGCATGTTCATGTCAATTGTGTACGATTCTAGAGCCCTAATGCTTAAAAAGATTATTTCAGTGTAATATTGGTTCATTTGCATATTGATACACATTATTAAAGCAAGGACTTTTATTTTACTTGTAAATATTATCTATGTTTGAGGGGATCTTTGAATAGTTGCATTCGCATCAGAAACTTGCATCTTTAAACTAAATTCGACGATCATCCTGTACTTTAATTTTTGTACAATTTTTTCACATTTATTCTACAACTAGCTTAACTCGTATTCTCATTCCTGTAGAATATTTGAAGAATAAAAAAAAATTCCCCTATAAAAATATTTTATTCTGGGATACCAAAGAAATTTTCAACATCTCCAAATTTTGAATGTTCTGGGATGTGCAGTCCTTGTGTGTTAGTTTGTTGTGTGCGCTTTTATAGTGTTTCAGATTTTCAAGTAGTCGTTCACGTAACGCCCCTGATCTACAATTTTATACACATAGATTGTATCGTTTGCAATAGCGAATAATTTAAAGCCAAAAAAAAGGCAACTGGACTTTACCATCATGACTGAATTCTTAATATTTCTCTGCAAAATGTTATGTTTATTCAAATGTAGAGAATGCATATATATACTCTAGCATCATGAATTACATATAAATCTTTGGATGCTGGCTTCATACATTTGGCTAAGCTGCTTAAAAAAGTTAGGCTAGAACTATAAAGTTCAAGGACATATAAATCGTGTTATTATAAAATGCAGATATTTAAAATTTTCACATTGTAAATCTAGTGTTTGAGAAAACACATACTAATAAGTACTATTGGAAGCGTGGTCTGCTTTTCAATTTTAGAATATATTGTTTAATCGCGATTTAGCATTTTAAGCAATAATTTTGGATTTGATTACCGTGATCTTCTATATGGAGAGATTTCACAGGCATGCAATTTCCGCTTCGTTTTCGGTTTGAAAGCATATTCGAGGAATAAAACGCTGCTCTGCTCCAAATAACCCCTAATCAAATGGTGCAAGATCTAGGCAGGATGTGGCAAAACTGCAGTTCCTCTATTTCTTGCAGTTTCGCTTCTTTTCAAACCGTTCGATGATATCAGATTGAAGAAGTGTAGAGTATACGTACATTTGTTCAGGTTCGATACTCTTGTTTAACTATAAATCATGACACAGGAACGTTTAGCTGCATACATTTTAATGGTAATAGTGACAATTATTATTTTCTTTCTTATAAATTTTGATATTTCCGTTAAACATCGCAATGGCGTTTCAATCCTAACAATAAAAATCATTCCGCCATAAGAAAATAATTCGATTTATTTTCCTGGGTGCAGGCGTAACAATAACTTCAAATGCGCAAATGTTATATATATATATATATATATATATATATATATATATATAAATATTAAGCAGATTAAGGATTTGCATTGGGAATCCAGGCCCTTCAAATTAGTCGAAACATGTAGAAGTTCTTTAGTTTTGTCTTATTTTAAATTGTGGAATGCAAACTTAATATCTTCTTAGCTGATGATGAATTTAACATTTTGATTTAAAACTCAAGCAAACATGCACCGCAAAATGTGATTCTTTGTGGAAGGCACACAGAAAATAAGCATACTCGTTGAAAACACTTTTGTTGTAAAATAGAAATTAAATGTAAATAAAATACATCCAGGAAACTAAAAATCGAGAAAAATGTTTGCTCGCCAATTGGAATTTATTGCGCTCTTTTGTATTTATTTGATTCTATTTATTATTCCTCAAAAAGAGTTTATCTGCTTTAAGCGTATATAAGAAGGCGATTCTTTGAAATGTCAATAACATTCCTCTGTGTTCGAGCTATGACCACGCTGCGCAACTGACAATTTCTAAAAATTGAACACACTTAAAACACTGTATCAACAATGTTTGTCCATAAAGTTGGAAACTAGAGCAAAAAATTGTTATCCCAATAATGAATGCAACTAAGCTAGTCATGATCCGTAGTAATAACAGCTTAAACTGGTGTGACATACATACTATATGCGCCTGTCGCTTCAGCCCTATTTCATGCAATTTTCCTATTTCACTCGAAAACTAAAAATAGAAGAAAAACGGCATCCAACAAATCTTCCCCTATGTGGAAGAGATAATCCGAAATACATTAAATGAGAGCTCAGTTTGGGCGCGGACCTATAAATTTACATTTATATTTTCAATATTCCACACTCATAAATATTACCTAATGTCATCTGATCTTGGCCAGAGGATTCATTTACATCGTGTTTACGAAGGCAGAAATGCATTCCCGATGATTTATTTTTACCTAGTGAATTGAAATGTTCAAATTGCGCCTAATTAAATTTGCTTTTGTGCACCTGAATTTTATTGTGTTCATTATTCCGTGAACCAGGGCTGAATTTTAAAATCGCTTGCGTGTGAAATTTCACAACGAAAAGCATTAAGCAGTCCCGTATTTCGAAATTATTCATAAAAATTTGTTTGCGAAATTGAACATCGATTTGTGAAATGACAATGTTGTTTCCCAAACAGTTCCATCATTAAGAAATAAATTTAATGAAAAATACCCAATCAGTTGAACCAATCAGTTTTGTTGGTATTTCAGTAGGGGAGCATCTGGCATATTTATTTCAGGAAAAACCAATGATGAAGTCCTTTGTAAGCATAAAAGACAATTAATATTACTTGATTTGACAAAATAGAGTGAGTTCGACAGACGGCCTATAAATGTTTGAAATTACAATGGAGCAAGCAATAAAGTCCTAACACAAATTGGTTCGGGCACTTCAATTAATGTGGAATAAAAATTGGGGAAGTCGTTTATATTCCATTCTCGTTACTAAATAACGGCAAAGTCTATTGGTTTAGCAGGGAGGGCATATTTCGAGAAACTCTTGAGTTTTAGGCAAACACTTGTCTGTCCATTGACCGAAAAGCCAATATTTGTTTCGTACAATAAAGTTTCGCACGCGGTTTTCAAAGGAGAACGAGTAGGCTGGCGCCTTTTCAAAGGAAATGTATTCTTGCGTGGAACGAATTTATGTTAAACTTTTCGTGGTCTTTTATTTCATTTTCGCGCTGAGATATAACTGATGCTTAACGGAGCTTTTTTATCAACGGACAAACAAAAATGCTTTTCGTGGGTATAAAGTCGCACTCTTCTTTCTTTGCTAATGCACGTTTTTACACGCGCATAAGAACCAAAGGTTTTTTTGCCGCAGGAATATATATGTATCAATATTTCATTATGAATTATTCCAGTTTCAGGAAGCGGACGAACCTACATATTTTGTAGTGGCGGGATATTTTATAGTTGCCTTTGTAATATAAATTTATGTTGCCCTTTATTGTAAGAATATTATTATTTTATGTGCGTTTCACGTTCGCTTAATGGCAGAAAAACGTAAATATTTTAAGGGATAATGATGATCGTCAAGAGTATTGGGATGTCTGCACTTCAAATTAAAATGATATTTTAGACCAAAGACTGAAAAAATTACATCAGCACTTGGATGCCAAGTGCTTAACTCACTGAACAATCATTAGTATGAAAAAAGTCGAGGAAATTCACAATCGAGCCTATTTATCTTTGTATTTAGATAATTTTGTATATCTGTTATAATTAGCAAATAGATATACTCATAACGTATCATATTTCATATTCAGTGTCAACTACGAACCAGTGTATACGGAAAGCAAGGGTTGCATAACATAGGTAAATGTATTTTAATGCAATGTTGGAGAATATTTAGATAAGATAGCTCCTTCACAATCAATCATACTGACCGTATTATGAACTTTTTGGGCGCAGTTTACTAAACATCGATACATTATCAGCAGTCACTAAAGCGATAATAAATAGCAAATAGGAAAATTTCTTTCAAACGGCGCAAATTAAAATTAATTAACGCAAATGAAAAGAAATATATCCGCCACGGTTAGTTAAATTTATCCGTAACTTAAGATTTGCATTGAACATTTTTTGCCTTGCTGCGTGTCAAAAATCTTTTTGTAACAATTATGATTTGATTAAAGTAAATTGAAGCATAGTAAGCTGTTTTACAAACATCTTGCTTTCCACAAAAGAAGGGAAAACTGTTGGGGCAAGCCGATGAAAAATTGCCAGGTTTACCCAGCACGCATGGTGCGAAAATGGAACGCGGTTTGCATAAATCTGAAATGAGGATTGGAAAACGGAAGAGCAAGTAATGTTTTAGAGATTCCATCCGGAGCGCTACTGTAACGCACATTTAAAAGTTCCATGATGGTGCAACTGAGCTTTAATTGAGAAATATTGACAGAGTACGTGATGAATCAAATAAATGTAAAGCTGCCAGAGCTGCAATACATTTCACAGTTCGAGTTTTCCCGGACGTAGACACTCCTAAAGTGACAAGTTAAACTAAATTTCTATTAGTTGGATGATTTATGATTTTTAAATTGAATATAAAAAATCGAGCGGAAATGTTTCCGGTTTAGTTGGCACTTGATTATATGAATTTTATGTGGATACGTAAAATGGTTCGTTTCGAACTTCGACATTGATTTCTACGGATCATGTTATTACCTTTTGATCCCTATGAATAAAACATGAAATCGATGCAATATAAATGAGTTTGCCTGAATTAGTTGTCGGTAAGATTTTCGCAGTGTATCTTAATGAACTGATTATAATAAATAAATGATTAGGTTGAGGACTAGTCGTGGATTGTGTAGTGATGGCAAATTCACGGGGCTACAAATTATTTAAAACACAGAGCTGTGGTGTGAATATTTTAAGAAGTTATGATGGTTATGAATTTATGTGCGTCGAGGGTAAAATTTCAGGATATAACTTTTCCCCGTGTACGTTTTTGTCTTATTGCTTTAACGAGAAATAATGACGGGTTGTCGAACCTAGAACTTTTTGGACTTTTTACCTAAAAATTATGTTTGCCTTGGCGGTATTTTTAGGATACGTTGTTTTACATTTAGACATTATTTTCTCATTAAATTCTTGTAGAAAAAATATTCACCATATCTAATATTTATTCTCTTGTTTTGTTGCAGGTAATTATGGTTGTTTGACTCTGAACGAACGTGGATATTTGTTAAGGTAACACTTATTGTTAGCATTGTAAACGTGCTGAACTCTTAAAATCATGAGAAACGCTATTCACCAAAGGCAATTTCCATTTATTTTCATTTCATTAGCTGTGATACGGTTCGAAATTGACACTTTTATATTTCACGCCGGAATGTAGGTAATGGAAACACTGCTTTGGATCGGAGAAACAATTTCAGTATCGACTTTAGAAGGTGCTGATGAGTGTTTGTCGATTGGAAGTTATTATTATTATTATCTCAAATGACCACGTACTGATTATTTCAATATTACTCAAGTCCTTAAACTGATATTATGTGGGCGTACGGGTTTACGTTGTTTACCTTGTTTCTAATGTTGTCTTTATGCGCGAAATTTTAATTAAACAGATATTAAATGCAATTCAAATAATTATATATGGATATATTCCATATTTCATATGCAACATTTGGATTAATTCAAATAATTTCATGACGATACTGAGCTTTCAAAGAATCGAGTATTTATTCTATGTATTTCTAAATTTAATCTATGTCTAAGTAAGTAAAAATGTTGTCTTCTAGTTATGTATTTGTTTTTGATCTATTTGCAGCTGCAAAAAAATTTAAGCTATTTTTAACACGGCCATTATAATGTGATACTATATATCTTATAGCTGAAATGAAATTTTCAGTTCCAAAGCAACATAGCTGTTCTTGCAAAGTGTCTTCATAGAATCCACAAGTTAAGCACTTCACAATATCTGTGGGAAATGGGATAGTTCGAATTATAAAGCGGAGATCCTTGCGTTGTCTAAACACACCTCCTCTAAAATTACACCTGACTCTTTATTCCCTCTGTTATTTGAGTGGTGGTGAGATTGTAACGAAAGTCAACGTGAATAAGTTTGACTTTGGGAATACGTAATATCTACTCGAAAATAGAATAGGTATGCTGTAACAGAAACTATCTACCTACGAAAATACTTCAGCACCGAGGTGAATTGCGTATGTGTGTTAAATGTTATTGATTAGTTAACATCTGCGGCTCTAATGCAAATATTTATTGAATTTATTTTGACGACTATAAATGGAATAAATTATTTCAATTACTGTTTCGAATTGTTTGGGAAGCCGGCTTTGTTTAATATGATTGCAGTAATAAAACAATAAATGTGGATTTGTTTATCGTACATTTATGGAAATAGTTGCTGCGGCACTGTTATTGTCTTTTCAATCACAACAATTGAAGCGAATAATTCGTTTTGTTTTATTTATGGAAATAAAAACCAATTTCAATTCCTTTGAGCGCCTTATTAAATCTGGATTTATTTGCATTTCAAGGGTAATATAGTACTGAAGTTTAATTGTATTCTCAGGGTGTAAAAATGTACATTTTAGTTCTATATTAATCTAAAATAGATAGATACAGTGAGCTATCGTGCAGTTGGTTCTGGTTTCAGTTAAGGTTGTGTCTTCCATTTAGGGTATAAAAATTTAATGTGGCAGCGACCCAGCTCAGAGGCAAGTTAAGTTCGTACTCTTCCTCTATTTATGTAATTTTGTTGATCTGTTTCTTTTAAACTGTGCCGTCAATGTGATTGTAAATCGCGCGTGGAATGTGTTTATTTTGAGATATATTTTGGTCATCTTAGATCATTAACATGCGGCTTCCTCTTTTCGCATGTTGTTAATAAATTTTTAGATCACCTAAAACAATTAAATTAATTAATCTAACATTAGTCAGTATAGTAAAACAATTGAAATATATATGCAGAATTAGTAGTTCACTGTCGACATTTATATTAAATTAAAAATATATATTTTACAGTTTAACTTTAGCTGCGCTTCTCATGAGATGTTCATATTTAAACTTTCTAGCTGTATAAAACATCATAATTGCTAATTAATAATGCATTTCCTCATCTTCGCTGCTCCATGGATACACATCATTAAATAATAATGAATAAATATGAAACAATTATTGAACGAAGGCGGTCAGAATCAATATAATGAAAGATAAACACAATCTGTTATAATGACATTATTACGTAGGAAATTACAAGGTAGTCCGAATATTTTGAAAATGTTTGTTAAAATTTCTACGCACGCAATTAATCATTTAGGTTAGCTCTGAACAAAATATCCAATTTGATAAGGTTAGAAAGAAACATAATCGACGTTCCGCAATTAAATATTTAATCCGTTTAAATACATTTTAAGCTCCCGTTTGCGTGCAGCGCGCCGCTCTTCAAATTCAACCTCAGGCCGATGATAAATATTTTCATACACAATAATGATCCAATGGAATAATATTATATTGGATACAATCAAATATATTATTGTATCAGCTTCAGTCCCTGTTGTGTATAATTCATAGTTTAATCTGTAATAGTATTTTAGAGGTAATTACGTGCAGAAATTCGAAACTAAAGGGAAGCTTGTTATTTATGGAGATTTATCTGTATTATAAGCCCTATGATTTGTGGCACAGTATTTGTTTATAATATATATATATATATATATATATATATATATATATATATATATATATGTATGTATGTATGTATGTATATATACGAGATAGATAAATTAAATAATGACACTGGTAGCGTAGAGTTTGATCACTGAGAAAGTGGGACATGAAGGAGAGGTAGATAAACATGTGATGCGTCATCAGTATGAGTTTAAAGTCGCTGAGTCAAGTTAATTGTCTGTAGTGATTTGTTTAGTGAAACAGGCTTTTTTTGTGTGTTCTGAAATGAGTGACAATTATTTGGAGCAACGATGTAGTATCAAGTTTTGCTTCAGACTTGGACACAACGCAACCGAAACATTTGCAAAACTGCAGTAAGCCTGCAGAGATAGTGTTTCATCAAGGGCCTACGTTTTTCAGTAGTTTAATGCATTTTCAGCAGGAAGAGAGTCAATTGAAGATAAACCTCGCAGCGGAAGACCCTCAGTTTTAAAAATCGCTGAAATTGTTAGAGTCTGGGATGTTATGCGTTCAAATTGTCGCTTGACAGTCAGAATGAATGGGAAAGAGTTGAATTTGAATCACATCACCGTTCATCAGATTTTGACCAATGAATTGGAGATGAGAAAGATCTGCGCCAAAATGGCTCCGAACAACCTTTCTCAGGACCAAAAGAACAACAGGAGGACAAGGTGCATAGACTTACTGGAATCAATTAGGAATGATCCTCGTTTTTAGGAACATGTCATTATTGGTGATGAGTTTTGGGTGTTTAAAAACGACCCGGAATCTAAGCGCCAGAGCACGAAATGGCACATTTCAATATCTCCAAGACCAAAAAAGCAAGAATGAGCAAGTCAAAGGTTAAAAGCGTGAGGATTTGTTTTTTTTGATAGCCAGGGAATTGTGCACAAAGAGTTTGTGCTTCAACGCCAAACGGTTAATCAACACTTTTACCGAGAGGTTCTTGAAAACCTTCGGAAAAGGGTCATGCCTGTGAGACCAAACATCAAAACCCGATGGGTGTTGCATCATGACAATGCACCTTGTCACACAGCAATTTCAGTGAACCATTTTTTGGCCAGTAAGAACATTACTGTTGCTTATCAGCCTCCTTATTCGTCCGACTTGAGTCCTTGTGACTTTTTCCTCTTTCTGAAATTGCAGAATCACCTCAAAGGATATTTTGGGACACTGGAAAACTTTCAAACGGCTGTAGCCGACCAGCTGAAGGCTATTCCAATACCCGCGTTCCACCAGTGCTATGAGGAGTGGAAGAAACGTCTCCAGCTCTGTGTGACTTCAAAAGGATACAATATTGAATTGTAAGTTTATTAGAATAAACAAATTAAAAAAAACAGTCTCATTATTTAATTTACACTCCTCGTGTATGTATAGTTAAACAAGATTGAGCCGGGTAAGTACTTGGATGGGTTCAAAATGGCACAACAAAACACAAGAAATCCGACTTTATAGCCCTTGAAAACCCTGTCTTCGGCAATGGTAACATCCGGTATCCCTACAGGACGGCAGCGGGTGCTAAGAATCCGCACAGACAAAATCGCTATCAACTGGAAATACTGAATTAGAGCCAGTTAGAATCAAAGTAAATTAAGAGAACTAAAAGAAGCTAATAAAATCAAATAGGATATCATAGGACTAAGCAAAAAATAGGAGAAATTAAATCCTTAAGACCTTGAGTTAGACTATGTATTCTATCACAGAGACAATGGACTAGTTTTACCGATTTTTTTATAAACATGCACCGGGTTCAATTCTATGCACCACCAAACACTTTCCCGAAGAAGTTGGAAATTCTATGAGCAGGTAAATGAAGCTCTAGGTAAAGCTGCCAATTAAATACTTAATGGGAAATTTCAATCCTAAAGCAAAAAATTACAGGTAACCATTGCAGATAACTACTGTATAGATAAAAAATGAACGAGGTGAACGTCTACTGCAATTTGCTGATGTTCAGAACGTAAACACGAACTGGTATTATTTATATATAAATAAAAATGTTGAAAATTTGGCTAATTTGGAACTCCTGCCATAATAAAAATAATGCCAATAGACCATGCTGGGTTAAAGAACGTTTTGTAGGAAAAAAGAACATAAACAATCTTTAAAGTCAAATTTTACCGAGATGCATTGCAAAAGACAGCACGTTAGCTTGCGAGAATTTCACTTTATCTGACCATCTTCCGCCGCAAGAAAGTGAAAATTAGTCAGTACAAAATTGCAATAATACGTCTTTGTCAATAACAAGTTACATTTAGTTTACCTTTTTATTTTTAAACCTAAAGCGACTTTAATTCAACGCACAATTTGTGACTCGGCTTAACAGATAAAGACAGAAAGGGCAAATGATTTTCGAGAAACTGGAAACGCAAAAAACTTCAAATAATCATATGAAGAATGCTAAATTGTTAAATATCATATTAAGTAATTTTTAAAATACTTATAAATTCATATAAGCAGGCTTTGAATTTAACATATCGAATCAAATAAAACCGCTAGTAAACAAAAGAGCTTCTCTTGCCTCTGTGGTTGTTATTTATTGCGCTGGATTTTTTGTAGGTTTAAGAGTAGCCTAGTATGCGCTTTCATTTATATGATTTTAGCCACTATAAAAGGAACGTTTCATTTATATTTCGTATTTAATAGGTTCAGGTGATTTACATTTTAACAAAAACTTCTTTTTTTGAATAAAGCTTATACATTCCTAATTTAGCCAAATTGCATAATTAAAAATAATTAATAAAGTACATCTAAATTTAAACATTAGTTAAAAATTGAGTACACATGTGCTCCTTGTTTTTCCTCTTCGGTTGAAATTTAATAGACTATTAATTTTTTTCGCTTGTCTATATTCCTTTTCAACAACGTTTTTTTATTATTACTTCATCTGTTCGACTCCAGCTGTATTAAGCGTGAACAAGGAGGGAATGCTTTGAAATAGCAATAAAATTCGTCTGTCTTCGATCAACGACGTCATAGGAAATTTCGCCAATGGCTCTTAACATGTACATGCAATTAATATCTCGGTTACTAATTATGCTCCAGCATGCAAACAAAAACCTATCGCTTATTATTTCTTATATCTACCACCTCTTTAAGTTTCATAACTTAATTCTCAAACAGACTGTATATATCTAGAAGCGATACACTCAAAAATGTATCTATACTTAATAGATTTAATATAGGTAGTGCCAGGGCTAAAATCAAGATAAATACGAGATTGGCAATAAAAATTCTTATAAGAACACCAAAAACATCACTGGTCATCAAAAGCCTGGCAGATAATGTAGAATGATTCCAAGAAATGTTGCACATCAAATTAAATGGGTTAACAATTCACACCTAACACTTCACATAGATCATACAAGAAACTGCAGTAGAGGTAGAATATAGGACTAAACCACATACAACTTACAAACTATCAGATAAATCTAGGAATTTGATGAAGTAACGAAGAATAGCAGAGAACAATTCTGATGTAATGAGCCGTATTGAATACGTGACGTTGTGCATAACCATCAGAAACATGAAAATAGATTTTCAAAGATATATTAACAATCTTGTATAAGATGCAATGAAAAGTAGAAAGAGATACAAAGAAACCCAACAATAATTAATTAAAAGACGCAAAGAAATTATGGCACCGATCGACGACACTTGTATTCTCCAGAAGTACCAACTACTGAAGTAGAAATGGCTCTAGAAGAATTGAAAAATGGGAGAGCAACTAGACCTGATAGAATAAGAGCTGATCTACTCAAGCTACTCAAATTAACACGCAATCAAACGCTTGCTTGCCTAGCAAAGATACTGATTATGTTGGATAAAGGAAGTTTTGAAAACATTGGAACAAAGGTACAATAATCTTATACGTAAGAAAGGTAGTTTAGAAATCATCAGAAACTATCGACCAGTAAGCTTGATATCATTAATATGGAAAGTATTCTAAAAAGCTCAGTTTGAGATTTGGACAGCTTATCATTAAGCGTTGTTTTAAGATTCGTTCAAAAGTTTTGAGAACACAGGAAGTCAAGGATATAGGTATCTGCGAACCACATTGAAATGGTATTTTTGCGGCTTCAGAACTGGAACTATAAGATATAGTTTTCAGTTAGTATATTTTATGAGATGATAAAATCTCATTAAATTTTTTAATGGTAGGGTTTTAGAGCATTTCGGTAGCTTACTTTGCACCTTTTAACGAATTGAACTTTCACATTACATGTTATTTCACATTTATATTCTTTGAATATAGGAATAATTTCGCATGCCACAAAAGATCAAAAAGACATATCTATAGTTGTAATTTTTCTATAAATTTATCAGCTCTTTTACCAAAATTATATGGATTTGATTTAACCTAATTCATACCGTTTATTTTATTTGTGTTCTGCAAATATCATTTATAGGAATAAAATCTAAACTCACACGTTTAGCATTCCGAATAGTTAACTTTGTAATAGCAACTAATTTTCCTGTAGCATATAAAGTTCTCAGCAGTAGAATTATTTTTATAATCAGTGAGAGCAATTTGCGTGTTTGTAATTGCTAAGGTGGATTAATTATTCCACCAACAATTAATTTTTCTTAATTTTTTTCTGTGGAGGTAAATATTGCTCTGTTATATCATTAGGTGTTTTCACAAAGTCTTTATCAAGCGTTTTTAGGTCTTAAAATCATAACTAAAACATTTGAGCTGGTTCAAAGTGGATGTGGTGTTAATAAGTACCATACGTATTGCTCAAGAAGACGCGTGTTGTCCTGGCGAAAGTTCCCCCCCCTACATACCATAACATCAAAAAATAGTAAACATATCAGATATATTCTCTGTATGGCTCAACAT
>JAWQRO010000365.1:0-41352 GCA_033557835.1 Helochares maculicollis
CGTTCACATCTTCTCGGCCTTCTGAGAACATTTTGTACCACCGATAAACGTTGCTTCGGTCCAAGGTAGCTTCTCCGTATGCCACAGTCAACATTCGGAATGCATCCGCGCACTTAATTTCGTTTTTTACAGAAAATTTGATGCAGGTTCTTTGGTTCATTTTTTTGAATAGGTAAAAATTGAAGACGAACCAAAACACGTGCAAACAAACCAGCTATCAACAATTAACTGAACATTCAAATAGGCCGATCTTGTCGGTATAAGTGAGAGACATGAGTATTAACATAACGCCACAAAAATATCGAAGTTCGAATATATGTAGCCCGCGAAAATTCAAAATTCGCGATACTTATTAAACACACCTCGTATATATCATGGGTATATTTTTAATATTCCTTTATGTAATGTAAAATACTTTGTGTTTAAAAATATATATACTTTAACTAGTCTGCAATGTAGAACGTTTGTAAATTCACTTTGCGAAAGCTTGAATTTTAAAATGTGAAACCATAACTAAAAGAAGGGTCCAATTTTAAAATATAAATGCATAACTAAAAAATAAATTCATAGCGGTAAAGTCCCACTTCCGGTTTTCAAATTTACACGAAACTATTTGTTACAGCTATATTTTCCATGTTTAGTAGTTTTGTATCATTTTTGTAAATATTTTTTATTCGAAAGCCTACTAAAATTGGAATTTTTAAAATTATAAAAATAGCATTTCCGGTACACCGATCAGGCTAAAAATTTATATCTGTAAGTTTTTTGAGATAATTAAGATGTTCACGAAATTTCAATTGGATAGATAAATTTTAAAGACAATTTTACTTGAAAATATTTCAATTCTATGTAGGTAAACGGGTACTTGCCTCAAAAGGTGATATAAATCTAAGTTTTTGCGGTAAGAGCAGTATACCAAATATCATCGTTTCAACTCAAACGGTTTATTGTGCTTACATACACACACAGACACAGACAATATGCCAAAAATGGACAAAATGGATTCAGGGGCACTCAATACCTGGAGATCCGTCAAAATATCGAGGTCGAATTTTTTCACGATCCCAATACCTTCCCTTTACTATACTTCATATAGTAATACGAGGATGTAAAAATTAGTTGATATATTTAATAATCTTAGAGCAATAGGAGATTACACTACTGAAAGCACATTTAACCGCATGCGCTAAAGGTTAAGCCAAAGAATATAAGATGAACTTTACATAGCTGCATGCTTTATTGTTTGATATTAAACTTTAGATGGATTTTTTCCATTAAGCTTGGATATTGGTTCATAATTCTGTTAGTTGCATCTTTTTTGGTAACAACTCAATTAAATTCAATTTAATGATTGCGTTGATACCTTTCAATCAAAAACATAATTTAGTGGTTCAAGTGAACACTCTCCCGATAGTTTAACAATTGAAAACAAATAAAACGATAGTTGCAAAGATTATCTCATTTACATTCTTCGTCTTACATTTTTCTCATAGACTCACACTGGTAAACGTAAGCATTAAGTTAATCACATATTGTTAAATGTTTAACTCGTCATCATGCCGATCCGAAAAGCATTTCCTTTACTAAAATTCGTTTTGAAACTGTGCGTAATTACCGGGCAATCATGCGTTTGATTAATAACTTCTATGAATATGAACCTATAATTCATATTTTTTGATCCAAGTGGTTCCTAGCTGGCCCGACTACAATTTAAAACTAAAATTTAAAAATAATGACGAGGGTGAATGATGGGCGACTAAATCGATGGTTAGCTAATTAAATGGCGACTAACCTTGCAACTGCCTGGAGCAATTTTAAATTCACATTTTTGTGGTGTGGAGCTGAGCGGCAGGCGACTTACACACAGCTGTAAAGGGTGGGCAAAAAAAGTCGCTATTGATGCTTGAAAAATGCCCCGCTTAGCTAAAGCCTAGCTAAAAAAGATCCAGCAATTAATATCTTATTAAACTTGAATTCTTTACGCTTATATCTCTCAGTTCCGCTGGTTAAGTTGGCTAATTCGGATAAATCGTTTGGACATTTTGCCGGCCCAACTGCAGTCCAAGAATTTTACTGCACGGTTAATAATTTATTAATTTGCGATCACGTAAACCTGTAATTTTTGTGTACAGGAGTCATTAAATGCTATTGCAATTTATGAGGTTTGTACATTGAACACGAATTTTGTCCCATATCGTAAATTACTGCTTCGGTCAATATTAAAAAATTTGCATAAAACGCAGCCCCCTCAGGATATTGAACATGATAGCATGCTTTTTTTAATAAATAGCTAGAATAACGCTGAAATAAATGTTGAAGATGAAATATTAAAGCGCTGTAATAAAATGTTCAAGCTCTACGTGTACTAAATTGCGAACTTTAAGAATGTTTACAATTTCTTAACCACGGTTTTAAATTGATTCAGCGAAAATTAAGAAAGCATTTTTAAAACTTAGCATATCGTGTAATACCTCAACATTATAAAATGCAATTTAAAATACAATTTTCTTAATGAAATACGACCAATTTCCTTAACATTTCGAACACCCATTCAGAAACTAGATCTAATATCCTATATATACCTAACCTATACTTATGGTAACCTTCACTTAGATTTATTGGAAGATGGCGGCTAGGCATGCAACCTTTATAATAGCGTTTACTACCTGTTTGACCGTCTGCTAAAACAAAAGGGATACATTGAATTCATCGGTAAAGTTGAGAAAACGGTTTTATAAATTCTGCAAGTGTGCGGAATTGATAACTGAGAACGCGGGAGAAAATTAAAGTTGCGAAACTTATCTAATAAAGTTAAATAAGTAGCACTATCCAAGATAGTTTTGCTTGGGGAAACTTAAAACTGCATTATTAAACGGAAGTAAAAAGAATTTACAGTTACATTATTAAACTTCAAAATGTGTTACATTCAAGATGCATTTCGGCGTCGATTTTTCTTTGTATAAACTAGAGCATGGCAAATGAAGCCTTTAAAATTGTATACATTGAGGTACAGCTGGAGAATTCTGTATCAAATCATCTAATTACAAAAAATGTTTTCTATACCCAACCCAATCAAGTCGATATTTAACTACTGCGTTCAACTCTTTTATGTTATATAATACAATGGTTCAACGCAGTTGAAATTCTTTCCTCTGCGTAATTATACATCACAAAAATGATTAAAATAAAATGTCCCCACATGCGGCGATCCTATGGCCACCACACAGCAGCAATGGAATTAATTCGTTCAGAGCCTTCTTGATTGCGGCTATTCCCACTCAACTTTTATAACACTAATTTAGTTAAGCATGGGTTATCTTCGGTTTAATGGTTGGGTTAGAATTATAGTTCTTATATACTTGAATTAATTTTCAACATTTCTGATTGCTGAGCATATACCCTGATGTCCGCTAGTAAACCACAGTGATTTTTTTCTGATGTGCAATTATTGTATCTACGAAATCATTCGAAACACCAGCGATTGCAGTAAGCAAGATACCTTTCATTTTTCTTCTCAGGTTTTCTACTTCGAAATATAGTGGTAGGAGATATTCCCTTTTGGTAAAACTTAATTCTCAGTTCTTCCTATTGAACCGACATTGAAATAATTTAGTTAAGTTCAAAAGAGGGAGAAACATGTAACTATAGATGATAGTTTTAGCTGTAAAAAAATTTAATAATAAAATCGAGAACAACCAAAGTGTTAGAACTTACAAAATTTCTTTCTGCAATATCTTTTATTAAATCATTACTTGGGCATTAACCTAAATACTTAAATATTAAGTTGCAAAATAATAATAAAAGTGGATTAAGAGATTAATCTGGCATATAAACTTAAGAATTAGCGATTATAAAGGCGCCACTATGGGGATTACAAAGATTTCGTTGTTTAAAAACTATATAAAGCTGTATTTTGAGAACGGTTCACCTCAAAAACCAGCCAACTAATTGGCCATCTCCTCAGCAAAGCTATACAATCAAGTCTACTTCGACACATCCAATAAATAGAGATTAATTTAAAGGTATTTTTACATTTACGAGAGGAGGTAGCAATAAAATGTGAAACAAATTTAGATTCACAATGAGGCTTAATAGAAACAGGCTCTATAAATCAATATTAAGTCTATATTTACATGTGCGTAAAGAACGAACGTTAGCAAGCTGAAGCACAGGATTGGCTTTAGTAAATAGAATATGTAGTTTTTTTGTCAGTAAATTAAATTTCAGTCGGTTAAAATAAGAAAGATTGGGAATATTTTCTCTCCAAGGTTTGAATCGGACACTTGTTAGCTTTCAGTTTTTAATCGATTAGTTAGTTTAGGATGATTTTACTTTGAGCGATCATCTAGTTTATGAGTTAAATGCTATCCAGGTAGCGAAAATTTAAAAAATATCGCCATATAAGCTCATTTCACTTATAAGTTTTACAGTAGAGAACACGTTGCGAAGTTTTGAAGAGATAGTTTAATTTTACATAATTTTTGCTAAAGCATGTATGATTAGTCAGCAGAGTTACACTATGTGCTAGTGCTAAAGTGATAAGTTTGTAAATTTCGTTCTGTGATTCCGAACTTACTTTAAATGTGAAAACTTGTACAAGACATTCAAGTTAGTATTGCCAGTTGGTTATCTTGCATACAAATTTCTCCCTTCAAAATTATTACTTCGAAACAGCGAGAGACTGTTGGTAACATATACCTCTCTATTGAGTATATCGTAATACTTTTTCAAAATGCTATCACCTGTGCACAGAACTATTGTTAGGTCTGTTCGAATTTGCATTATTTACTTTATAAATTAGGGAAGAACTTTCTTAGCCTTTTCTTGGTTTGATTTATTATTTCATTTATTTCAGGCATTTTAAATATTATAGTTAAATTATTGAAAGGGTAGCTCTATCGAGAGTTTATTTCGATATAAAATATGATACTTTATACACAGCATAAAAATAGTTTGCAAAATGTAAAAGAAAGTCAATCTACAGCGGGAATGTAAACGAAGGATAAGTAACATACATTTCTACGTAATAATTTAGTCGAAAATTTATGCCATCTTTAGCTGGCGGTAGGGGTCCATTTCACAAAACCTTACCTGTGGAACGAAAAAGATGTTTATTATATACTTAATTAGTAGATAAAAAACTGTAAATTTAAAAATTAATATTTAAAGCGTCAATAATAGCAATTAGAATAGTAAAGACTGTTATAACCAGATTGCGTAGTATCAACATTTGAAAAAAGTACCAAATTCATTACGTTTCATGGAATTATAATTTTTTTGGAATCCACTGAAGTAAAGGGACCTTATATTATGGACCTCAAGTTGTTACAGTTATGCAGTTTTGTTCTCTTAGTCGTAAAACAACATATATGACTATTCTCTTGCCTTTTCTTACGTTTTCCTGTTGCTGGTAAATAACCAGGAGAACAATCGTTTTAAGAAATTTTGTGCAGCTAACCAGCGGAGGATTTGCATATTTTGTTGCCCATATCTCACTATTGATAGTACACCGCTGCTAGGAATCATTCGCCGAATAATTCTAGTATTCCACATAGTCTTTTGGTACTTTTATCCCGTAAAAGTGTTTCCTAAATACACAATTCTGTTATGTTCAACTAACTTCCTTTAAGTTTTTACTAAATTCGCCCAATCATCTATGAACCAACGAAAGAATAAATAATAGTAATTGCGATTCTTCCAACATTTTCTCATATGGGTTGTTCGGACAGCAAATTAGCCTACGAAGAACTAGATTTGATTACTATAGATATCTGTATATCTGCATTATATCGATATTCAATAACACAGTCTTGCATAGCAGTTCATTTTTCTCAATTATTTCACATAGATTTTAATTTGGCTTTATTATACTGTAAAACTGAAGAAAACAATGATTTTCTCATGCAAATAGCTTAATTTGAACGTGAGTAACTATTACTTGTAATTTATAAAATATGGTCCCTGTTTTCATATTTTGATTGATTTTTTACTTTCATTTGACGTCATAATTTCAGCAAGTATTTCTTCCATTTGAACATTATACATAACATCTTGTTTTGTAAAATAATCCAATTCATCAGTAATGTATCCCCCATATAAAATAAAGGGCTATACTTAATCTTGTATAATAAAAATTGTATGTAACCCTGTTTACAACTATTTCTTCATTACTGTTACTGCTATTTTCACTAATATAATCAATACTATTTATTTTACTCTGTTTCTGTCGTCAGTCTCCGAACAAAATAGGTATCAGAATAAAACGACGAGGTATATAAAATGTGTTTGCAGCCAAGGTTAGTTTTTATTTTATATCTATAGTCTGTGTACAACCAACATCAATAAAAAATGCATATTTTGCATTTGTGCAGAAATTTCGGTATTGAAATAAGATAATTAGAACGCTTATCGATGTGCCTAACTTAAATGCAATTCCCAAATAATTTCCCTTCTCAATAAACTGTATTTGTTGATATTCAGTGATCACTTTGATGCTCCAATGATATTTTTTGAAGTACTAAACACTGTATCATTAAAGGTTATTAGGACAATTTTTCTAAAATTGGTAAAGTCCGGTCTTATTTTTAGACCCTAACAACAACCCTTAGCGCAGGTTGTTAAAGGATACATGCATATGCAATTATAATAATTAAAGTAGCAATAATTGTAGCTCGAAGCACGCGTTGCCGTCGATGGTTTCAGTAAAATAAAATGAAGCAATTAATTCAGAAGCTCATTCGAAAATTGCTCGCGAACTCAACTAGATCACTTGACGTATTCTTAGCGAGTAATTATGTTTAAATATGCGGTTTCTTGTCACATGAGCGACTTAATTGCAACGTGTTGTGCTAGGCACGGCCGAGACGCTCGTAAAGCAGAGCACCGTTTTATGTATGTAACGCCCATGTGCGAAGAACGCATCACGAGTACCTTGATTGATGATAGTTAAAATTGTAATTATGAGTGAATACCAAGCGCGTCTCACATCGAATTAATTTATATAGAATCATTAGGTATTAGCTGAGAAGAGTCTGTGTCAACTTACACACCTACAACGTTAATAAATACTAGACTTAACAGGAGTTCATTGATCCTTAGAATTGGATTTTATTCATAATTTTATTCGCCGGCAGATCCGTATTGACTAAACTTTCCAGATACTAGTTGAATTCATATATATATGAGACTATATAGTCTGTATAATTTTTGTAGCCTCTTGGACCCCTCAAATATAGTTTTTAAAAGCCGAATTACCGTTTTGATAGGCATTCAACTATTTTGTAATAAGTAAAACAATATAATCAGCTACAGGGACACCACTGAAGAACATGTGAGGAGACTTTTAAATGTTTAAATCTGATAGATCTATAAATAACCTTTGTATTTATATAAAAATGTATTAGATTTGCAAAAAACCATAATAAGATATTGGACTATTCCATCAGCTTTCAAAGTTTTCTTCCAAAGACGACACTTAATGCAACCTTTACTTACCAGCCAATACATCTTTAGTTAAATGTATTAACCGAACCGAGTTCATAATAAAAATGAACAATTTATGTTCAAAACAGAAAAATATCAGGCAAATTTTCAATCAATATCTAGATAATTAATCTTCAAGAGGGTCCTATATTGAATGAAACTAGCCGCTGTACCCTGCAAAATTTATCATTCAGATGTAAAATTTATAAAAGTTAGGAAAGAGTTAGCACGATTTCATTTATAAACGCCAAAGTTGTGAATGACAGGACAATGGTTTTAGTCAAGAAGTGTGTGACATAAACATGCATTCTTTATGATTACCAGTCAACTACAATACTTAGGCTTAGAAGTTACAGGGAAAATAGATTAATATAAGATTAATTATTTAGTTGTAACTTCACTGGGTCTTTAAAATAACCAGGTTTATTTCAGCATTCTACACTCCAACTATTATGGATTTAATGAGAACAAATATTCCGAAATTAAGTGCAATTATCATTTTTCAAATTTGACAAAACCTGGCCAGCAGGTTTAAAATGTGGTTTTTATGAAACATACGCAATTACTTAAGATCAATGGTAAAACGTTTTTTACATCTATCGGACAATTTATGAATACCATTTCAAAGAAAAGCTTTAACTTTCATTGATATCCATTCATCGAGCCATTTTTATATATCCTCGAAAGTCTTGAAGTGGTGTTTAGCCAGCGCGTGTCCCATCGATGAGAAGAGATGATAATCAGAAGGCGCCAAGTCTGGTGAATATAGCGGGTGGGGTAGGAGTTTCCAACCAAGCGAAGAAATCGTTTTTTGACCACTTTGGCTGAATGTGCAGGAGCGTTGTCATGCTACAGAATGACATTGCCATGTCTTTGAGCCCATTCTGGCCGTTTTTCGATCAATGCGTGGCTTAAATTGATAATTTTTTGTCGGTAGCGGACGGTTTTATCTGTTTCGCCGGGTTTGAGAAGCTCGTCGTACACTACTCCCTTCTGATCGCACCAGACACAGCATTGACTTCCTCTCAAAACGATCTAGTTTTGTACTCGACGTTGATGGTTGTCCTGATTCTTACATTTGGAATTTTCAAAATATATCCACTTTTCATCGCCAGTTACAAGCTGATGCAAAAAAATCCCATGGCTCTCATGCGATCGAAAATAGCTTGCCGAGTGACATTCAACTGTTCTGCCATCATTTGTTGTGTTTGTGTATCGCCTTCGCTCAATAATGCTTGTAACTCCTGGTCTTCAAACTTTTTTGCTCGATTTTCACGTTCTTAGTCAATAACATTGCAATTGCCACTTTTGAAACGTTGAAACCAGCGTTCACAAGTCTTAACAATTGGAGCAAGATCGTCGGAAGGCTCTACAAGAATTCGATGACTTTTCGATGCTTTTTTATTTTGATTAAACAAAAAAAACATTACATGCCGGAAATGCTCTTTACTTGGCTCAAAATTCGCCATGCTTAACACTACAAGGAACTATGCTAGTAACTCGTAAACAACAAAACAAATATGAAGTTTTGTAGTGGGCAGTATTACCAAAGAAATGGCGCTTTGGGTTCCAAAGGTTACCTTAATAGTTTTCATGCTCTATCTCTTGACAACAAAAGGATACTTTAAACTTGCGCACCTGATATAGTTTAATTTTTTAGCCTCTTGAACTTCTCAAATACGTTTTTTGAAAAGCTAAGGAGAAAATTTCAGGTTTTTAAAGTCATTTTTTTTTCAATTTTTCAATTTGAGGGTGTCCTGTACTGGACGGATACAATAGTCAATAGACAATGTTGGCGAGAGACATAAAAACTGATTTGCCGAATTACCGATTTGATAGGCAATAAAGTATTTCGTAATAAGTACAATAATAAATTCAACTACAAGGACACCACTGAAGAAGATGTTTGGTGACTTTTAATTGCTTAAATCTGATATTACTCAGAATAACCTTTGAATTTATATAAAAATCTATTAAATTTACAATAAAAACCGTAACAAGATATTGGACTATTACTTCAGCTTTCTAACTTTTCTTCCAAAAATGATACATAAAGCAACCTTTACTTACCAGCCTATACTTGTCTTGTTAAATGTATTCAAAGAACCGAGTTCACAATTTATGTTCTAAACAGAAAATTATTAGGCAAATTTTCAACCAGTATCGAAACAATTATTAATATGCAAGAGGGTCATATATTGAATGAAACTAGCAGCTATACACTGCAAAATTCAGCATTCAGATGTAAAATTTTTAAAAGTTTTGAAAGCATTAACAGGGTTTCGTTTATAAACGCCAACGTTTTGAATGACAGGACCATGGTTTTTGGTCAAGAAGTGTTTGACATAAACTTGTATTCTTTATGATTACAAGTCGACTACAATACTTTGGCTTAGATGTTAGAATGAGGATTTAGACAAGATCGACTCAATTTTTTATTCACAAATACATTATATATGTTCTGGGAATATTGTTGATTTTGAAAATAGATACATTTCTGACCCAAAGCATAAAGATACAAGATTGATATGACGCTGGTTTTCAGGTAGTTAGGATTTGAGTATTTGGTGCAGATTATAATAAATTAAAAATAAATTTTTCATAAACATCAAGGGAGAAGAGTTTGCCAGTAATATGCGTATAAAATGCAAAATACACGCAAGTGAAGCTGGCAACTGCCTGTGCAATACATTGCTCCAATATTTAGTTACTTTTTTAAAGCTAGTAACACTGTAGATGTGCGACCTCTTGAAATAAACCCATTTGGGGGAACATACGAAATTCTAAATCCATTTAGCAAATTTACAAATAAATACTATAGCAAACAAGTTGGTACTGTTAACTGGGACAATTTTAGTTCTGTTATAAAGTCAGCAAAGCCACAAACTATCGCGGTGAAGTTGGCAAATAGCAGTAGTATCTACGTTCAACCACTCAACAAATATAAACTTCCCTATGTTGGGTTAAAAGCCACCAAATTACACGTCGCAACCAGATATCCAATAGTTTGTTGCTTTTCATCCGCGAACTCCAATAACTTTTATTATACCCTCTAACTAGCTTAAACCTGTTTGAATGAAAGCAAATGGATAATTGTATTGGTGTTGAAAATTTAGTAATCTTTTGGTTATCGGTTTTTAAATGGAAAGCGGAACCGAACAATTTAATTCATGTTCCTGGATATAGCGAAAATCGGGTTTTAATTTACTTTTCGCGCAGGTTTCATGGTTAATGGTTAAATAGGGAAAACTTTTTATTATAAAACGCTACATATTATACTAAAACTTACAAAGTGAAAATTATTTCTTTCTAAAATGTTTCATTTATCTCCAGTGCGCCGGAAGGTCTTCCGAAAAGTTGGACAAACAGTTAGCGGAAACTTTTTCCTACAATACATTTCAGTAAGAGCAAAATTTTTTCATAAAGAAGTAAATATGACTCTTAAATTATCGTTTCAGAAAAAACTTTTTGTCGAATTCATTTGCATCTCATAAATACATATACTGCAATTCCCAGTCGAATACAGAGAATTACAAATTCTGAAGAAACTCTCATGAACCAATCTGGGGAAATAAGTTCGAAAGATTATAATAGAAGTCAAACAATGACTTCTAAAATAAAAGTTTAGCACCTCCCTGGGATATAGCCTTTATTTAAAATATCCTTGTCCATTGTTACCAAACTATTTAAAATATTAGGATGCAACGTCATCCAAAATAAAGTTGTTAGCAAAGTACCTGCTATTCATAATTGGTAAAGAGTTAAATTACTTGCATAATTAGGGTTGTTTCGTATTATTCTGGGTACATTTCCATTGCACGATGTACAACTCCGGCAACCAAGCAAGTAGAAAATTACATATTTAGAGGTACTTAGCATACACAAAGTATACGAACGTCGATGTAGGTATAGTAGATAATGGCTCGGTATGATTTGCACAGCAAACACACATGTTGAATGTGTAATTTAGCATCGTGTTCGAGAGCTAAAAGCTGGTCTGCCCCTTAGTTTAAAGTTAAAACCTGTCGATAAAATTTAATGAAAACCTGGAACAAATAGCTAATTAAGATAAGGTTTTTTTTAAATAATTCATATCATTAGACAACTATCACACGACCAAGCAATGGAAATATTGGACCCAGTCTTCGCCAATAGCATAAAGCATTGCTTGCAATGTACCTCAAAGATTTTGTCATTTAGCATACAAATGTAATCGATGAAGTTATTTGGTCTAGTTGCCTCTCTGTATATTTCTCTTAGAGGCGCTTAGGGAACCCTTTACTCTACATAATCTTGATATCAATCTCCGGCTTTTCAACAAAAGACACATTTATATGTCTTAACCTTAACGCATATGTCTTCGCTAAGAAGTACAATAAAGAAGAGCGACAAGCGCTTTAGATGTATCATTAGAAGCTTTTCGGTAGCTGCAAATTTTATAAATTAGCACCCATCCGAATAAAATTTAAAACTCAGACAAATTTACTAGATAAATTGCATAAGACAAATTTCAAAAATGTGCCGTTCAGCAATTCGTAAACATGCTAAGTGTAATTTTTAAGTAGCGTACTTTTGTATATGTGATATACTTCGAATTAAATTGTTCTTTGCAATTTCCCAAAGGGGTGCCTTTCACTCAGTACACATTTGCTGCTATCTGAATAAAGGCAATGCGATACCATTATGCTTTAAGGGTTTGCTACGTACTGCAGTTAACGCTAGATAATCACGACAAGAAGTGCACCTAACATCGGTAGTTTGTTATTGTCTTAGATATCTATTGTTTTCGAGATATTGCAGCTCAAGAACTCCTTTGAGGCTTAAGTGAATTAACAGCGCTGTCTTTGATTTCTGTTGAAAGCAGCATTAGGGTGAAACATTAGTTTTAAAACATTTACAATCTTTGAATTAAAATAACTGCTATAATTTAATACAATATAATATTTGCTATAACAGCATAGGATTCACTGAACGTTTTTCCCCATAAGAAAATTTCGTGTTTCTTATTTATAAACAAAACAAATAAAGCTTCTCTATAAATAAACTCGAGCAGTCTTTTGAGATACGTACATACTAGCGAAGGATATAACAGAAAGCATCGTCTGGCAAAATTTATGCACTTACTTAGCTTTAAAATACAAACAGTGATTTCGTGTCTATTTTGGTATCTAAAGATATCGGGTGCTTTGTATACTTTTAAAACAAGCGTGCAAATATGCCATATTCTTGCTAATGTAACCCACCCACCGAAAATTTACTAAAAGCATGCAGGGTTGCCGGCAAGTCGTGGCTTTGCCCCGGTGGTGAACATTTGGCGAAATGTGACTTGATGTATGATTTCCGGCACAAACGTCGTCTCAAATATCCTCTTAACACCCTTAAATCGTGTCCTCCACACTTTCCACCGTGCACATTTAAAATCTGTATCCACTTTTATGAGTTTTTAGGATTTCCGAAAAGGCTTTAAGGGATTTGAATGAATTAAGAGTAGGTTTGGTTTGAGCTAGTCTATGAACTGAGCTTTTAGAGATGCAGGAAATCATAAATAGGGCTTGTTTCCCAGGTGTTAAAGGTTATTTCGGGGCTTGTTTGACAAGATACATACATGATTGTTAAAGCTCTTAGAACTGTTTTCAACTTCTCAAGGAAATTTATTAGCTTATCTACGTGACGCCACTAATATTACAATAAATGCGTTTTTGAAATCAAGTCAACCCCGTGCCAGCCATTTCTAAAAAAAGAGCTGCGCATTTAGATATTTATTATACAATATATAAGTGTGTAATAAAGCAGTTTAAACGTATAAAGGCGTTTTCATACCTTATTTTATTGTTAATCAAAGGTTGCCTAATTTAATGAAAGTATAGGGATTTTCAAAACATTAATAAATGTTTATAATTAAGTAAACGTAAAATACCATAAGAACGTGCCAAATTGTTTCCCGCAAAATGGGCTAAAATGGAGGGGTGGTAACCTGTCATTATAATTCCTCGCTAATATTTCAAACACTAGAGGTTTTGGTCTAGTTTGTAGTTAGGCCTTTGGATCACTGCCGCCATCTGTAATTATAGCTGCTCTCATCATCTGTCTGTACCCATTGCTTTCCTTTACTTTAGGTATTTCGCCTTCAAATTATCTACTGCGAACAATTATTTTGCAAACTGAGAAAATCTCTCGTGTTTCTACTAGCGAGAATACATCATAACGTTGTTTGTCGTTGGTATAAAGCGTGAACTTAATTAACTAGATTTCAGAGCCAATTACTGACGTTTAAGTAATATATCTTTTAACTAATGTATGGAATATTAGCAATCATGTAATTTTCAATTTAAAAGTAAACCTATATCTTGCAGTGTAGGTGGAAAATCAATGTTTAGGTTGAGGTGATAAGTTTTGCGTAAAATTTAAATCGAATGTATTTTTATCAGTGGCAACAAATTTGCCAGTATTATGCCGTATTCAATGCCATCGCAAACCCTTCCACTTCGAGTAATTTCGTAAGTCGGTCGCTCAGCGTACCCCTAATCAATCATCATTAATAATTTAATTATTATATTGTGCATTGTTATGGTTCCGAATTCCGCGTTGGCCTGTTTACCTCCACAGAACGCCCCCGATTTTGCTGTTAATTATATACGCGTTACCTAAGAGACTTTTAAATTCGCTATTGATTCGAAAGTTTTGTGAATTACTTATCGAATTGCTGCTTAAATTGCATTTTACTAATCATCACCTGCTTTAGCTTGAGACTAGGTTACGACTGATTTATATATTATTTTTCAACAGAACTGGACAATTAAATTGCAGAAGCAAATGAGATGCTCGAAATCTTGCTCTACCAGATAAATAGCCTTAGAAAATTGCAAATATAAAGCAGCTTCAATACATTTATAAAATTATAATGTAAGGTTAATAATTTATAAAGATACTGAAATATGTTTAAATATTAATACTAAATTAACGTGCGTGAATTTTAGCAATGTCAACATAGGTTTAATGGTTGTTATAAATTTACGAGCAAGTGTGACGTTCTACAATACCAACAATATGGAAACTACAATGGTAATACGGCAATAAATTATTAATTTATAATATGATTAAGATTTTATATACATTATTAATATAATTGCCTGGATTGTGTAGCACGCTAGGTTCCTTTGTGCACGCGATTGCAAAAACAAACTCCCTATAATGTTTATTAAGTAAACTTTCCGAGCTGCTTTCCTGGAAAAACTTTCTGCTCTTAAAGCTTATCGTTTTTTAATTTGAACATAGTCGATATTAAAGTTTGCTGAAGATATATAACGTACGACTGTTTGCCATACTCACACGTTATCAGCTGAAAACACATCACATATACAATGCTCTAGAAATTAGACTTTCAATTGCTACGCTGGACCAGCAGCAAAGTTTTTTACTTGCAGACTCGATAGAAATAATTTTTTGCTTAGCAAAAACTTCGTTATAGAATTCCATGTAGGTTTATGCATGATAAGAGTTAATATCATGTATGAGCTAACTCATTGTTTTTGGACAAATAAAGAGGGTAATACAGTGTTGTAGTAGGGAGATAACCGCAAATGCAGCAACTGCACTCCCTTGCTGAGTGTAACTATTTCGATTAAAAGGGCCGCCTATAAGAACAAAGTAAATATGCATATTATTACACCTTCGTCCGGCATTTGAGATGTTTTTAAGGGTTTTATTGCACTCACACGTAAAATAAAAACAAACGAAACGACGAATAGGTGACCATAAAAGATGAAATTAGTTTCAGCATCCTCAGATTTAACCCATTTGCAAGGGTCGCTTACCTTTGTATGTATATTAGCAGCGATATTATGTAGTAAAACAGGCTAAATACACTATGTGGTTAAAAGGGATTGTTTATGTCGGATTGAGGCGGATAATATTCATATGGCGAGATGACATAATATAGTTAATAGGGGTATTTTGATGGTGTTCCCTGGAACACAACAGATTCTCCTCATGTTAATGAGAATCTTTTGTGTAAATAGTGTTTTTGCGCTATAAAATTCGGCTTTCTATTATGAGAAACTGACGTACTGATGTTTAGTTTTTCTTAATTTGCTCTAACAAAGAAACTAATTCATAAGTTATGATTTTCCTTTTACTAGTTTATCAATGATTTGAAACCACTTCTTGTAGTTCTCTTTTGTTGGGAAATTTATCTAGAGAACACCTCTGTTACTGTACATTTCTAGTCTATTATTTACTTTTTTTTGCAAATATATGTATGGCTTCTGGTGGGAGTAGCTGTAAAATATTCTACTGCTACAGTGATCTGTGATCCCCACCAACTGTTTATAAGGAAATTGTAGGTGATACACAATATTTTACGATCTTGAATGAAGTAATTCCTTTCTTGCTAAAGGGCTTAAAACCACCAAAGTTGGTAGAAGAGCGTTTATAGAAACCGTACTTGAAACAATTATTTATAAAAATATTCTACGTGTTCACCTGAGAAGGGCAAAAACACAATGTGTCCCGTGTATTGTAATTTCCACTCGCGCACGTAAAGTACTTTTCGTTAAAATTGAGGACACGGAACTAAGCCGCCGTAAAAAAATTGTAACAAGAACAGCAGTTGTAATAAGTTAAAGCAAGTAAACTATCATCTCTGTTTTACAGCATTTGCCTGAACTACAACTATTATGTTACATATAGTGCATCATGAACAATACTCATTATAGTTTAAGTGCCTCATGGAATACGATTAGTCAGACGTGAAAGCTTCCAACTACAATAAGGTAAGTTACACCCTACTTTTAAATACGCAGAGCCCCTTAAATATCTATAAGCAACGCGCTAAGTGATAAAACCTTTAAATGGTCGAGAACACACCTCTTGCGAATATTCGTACGGTAAATATGCAAGCTGTTTAAAATTTAATCTGATAAATTTGAGCATGGTCGAATAGTAACATACGTCTCTCAGTCTAGTTGACAAGACAACAATAGGTCCTTCCAGCCGTTATTTCACTCAACAAAGCTATGAAGTGATATTGGAAATAGAATATTGCGCTCGAGTTCACTCTTTCATGCCGCCGAATGTAAATAAGGGATGTATCTGATGGAAAGGGTTGTGGATTAAACCGCAGAATTAGTTTGGCTCAGTCGAGAGGCGTTATATTTGTTTTAAAAATTCCCCTTTTCTGGCACATGTTTTTCGTCCAATATTCACATGGCCCGCTTTCTCCTGCTTAATAAATAATAATAACCGTTCGTGTACATTTGACACTTCACGTGGTTAGCTAAATTTTAATTGGTTTTTAACAGGGTCTCATTTACATTGCTAAATT
Source organism: Helochares maculicollis (assembly GCA_033557835.1). Taxonomy (NCBI): domain Eukaryota; kingdom Metazoa; phylum Arthropoda; class Insecta; order Coleoptera; family Hydrophilidae; genus Helochares; species Helochares maculicollis. Next base: position 16,805 of record JAWQRO010000365.1, read on the forward strand.
ACTAGCGCTATTTGCCAAAGAATTTAATGCACCCTTTCTATTTTTATTTCTCTTTTTGTTTCATTTCATTTCCAATGATAATGCTTACGTTTCATTTGCATTTCCAGCTTACTCAAAAAAAACGGATACCAAAATTTGCACAAAAATTAAAATTATAAATTTTATTTGCATACACGTAATAATAAGCTTCGCCATATTTCTGTCAGAAATAAAATTCTTTCTATTTTGCACCTTTCTGGTAGTTATTAACTAATATTTACAAACCGTGGTGAAATAGGATTTGGTATTAATCTTATTTGTGAAGAGCATGTAGTCGTCTTAAAGTCATTCGTTTAAAGTAAAGTTAAAATTTATCACCTGTACAAATTTTAAGTACATTTTACTATTTGCGTGATTCTATTTAAAGACATCATCTTTTGACAAACTATTACTCTCATATGGGCCGCAAAATATTTGAAATTAAGAGCTTGTATTCTGATATAAGCTGTAAATATTGCAAGTTTTCACACTAATAGCACTGCAACATCTACACATATATTTTTTTACAAAATTACACAGTAATTATAAAAATATATCCTTCCGCATAATCCCACAAAAATAATCATAATAACAATACTCATTAATTTCTTAGGCTGCAACATAGGTAAAGCCTTTAATTTAACACGTGCTTATGCAATGCATACCAATGTGAAACAGAGGGTGCAGTAGATCACTGAAACTCGTATCGAATTATCCCGGGCTGTCACATGACTGAGGTGCCTGAAATTTTAATGAATAAATTATGACTCCTGCAAAATTTATAACTGACAGGATTGATAAATACTAGAATTAAATTTATTTTGAATGTTGATTAAATAATTCTCTCGGTACCACAGAATAAACCAATACAGAAAGGTAAAGATTTGAATTTCCGTTTACCGCAAATCTAAATTAATTGCTAATGATATGTAAATATATCAGGTTTTAAATACGTTCTAGCTAATCTCATGAGCTTATTTCACCTCAATATTTAATTTAACTAACATCTAATGTCATTCATTATGCTGCTCGCATGAAATTTTCCGTACTTAGCAGTTATCAGGGCTTAAAAATTAGTAAAAGATCAACAAACAAAATAAAAACGTTCTAACTTGACAAATTGCGTGTTCAAATGCTACGTGTTAATTTAGATTAGGTTATCGAAAAACAACCTCCTACATAATTCTTAAAAAAATGCAAATTGTTAGGCTTTGTCAATTATAATGATTTAAATATGAGTAATATTCGAATTACGTGCAAATGTGTCTAAAACTTAGTTTTGTTAATAATGCAAGTATGAAAATATCTATAATTATGAAACAAACCTGCATTAAGAAATAACATATGTGCTTGGCAGTGCGATCCTTGCTTAATGTGTTTTGTAGGTTTAGCTGACATTATTTATACATTAATAGTAAGCATTCACTGAAAAAAGTTGCAAAGCGAAAAGACAAAGGGGCCCCACATGGAAGGCCACGTTACGGAAAATAATGCCTAAGTAGTTGCATTTTAAATTTAATTTACCTGCAAAGTGTTCCCATAATTCATCAGTAGTGAATATCCGGCAGCAAAAAACTGTTATCAAAAACACATCAATTCAAAGTGCATTTACTTAGTGGCAAAAAATAAAACTTTCTGCTAGCTACATACGGAAAAGAAAAAGGCTTATCCTTCAAAAGGGGAGTGTTGTCATAAAACGTGTTGGCATTTAAAATTGCCACGGTGTGTTTCGTTTCCGTCGAAAGTGCATAAAGTAGCTACATGTCCGCAGGTTGGCCCTTGATGCGATTTTTTTCGATATTTTATTAGAAAAGCTTCCATAAACCCCACAGCAATCCGACATGCTAAAATCAACCTTATCTGTGACGCACTAAAGGCTACCTGACCATAACTATCAAACCAAAAACAGCATAATGTGGTCGGGGCCCTTTCTGTTATAAAAAGACGCGAAAAGAAAGACATTTTGACCCCAGAGGGGAGTTGTATTTGCAACCCTCGAGTTCAATTTGGCGTAGTTAACCTCGGAAACCAGGGGCGAATATCAGCCGTATTCGAGTAAAGCATAGAGCTTAAGAATTTATTGCCTAATGATCTTTGGTGAAATTGAGTTTCCTCTTGGATCTTCTGTGATGTATGAATATATAAGGACATATGCGTTGAATGTGCAAGCTGATGCACCTGATATCGTGGGATATTGCTCGGTTTTCCGTGGTGGTAACGGCTTGATTTAATGTTTTCTTTTTGAAATATAAGGAATTATTACGTCTGTGTTATAATGAGTAGAATAAAAAGCCTTCGAGTTGCGTTGGCGCAAATTTCAAACATTAAAACTAAACCACTTATTACTATAGATCACATTAAGAAGAGAAATGCATATTGTTATAGAAGATTGATAGAAATAGAGAGATATGTTGGTTCTACATGGTTCCTATACAAGAATGGTACTCATATATTGGAAACAGAAAATTTCCGCCATAAAATATGAATGGGATAGTTAACAATTTTGACTGTTTTAATTTGGGACATTAGGTTTGATATATTTTTAAATGGTTTATAAAAAAATTTACAAAATATATCAATAGTATAGTAATATACCATTGTACACTATAAAAGAACAAAAAAAACTGTATGAGAAATCTATTATTATTAAGCATATTGTTCGACTGCAGGCTATTGTAATACGAGAATCAATTTTATCAAGAATTGAATTAATAATGTTACCATTGAATATTTTTGCTATGTTTTATGAAAACAAAACATCTAAAATTAAACGAAACTTTCAGTTTGATATTGGATTGGACGAATAATTAATTGCTCGTCTAAATTGAAACTTTTAGTAGTTCTCTAAACCTACTAAGAATTTTATTTGCATTTCTCACTCGCTTATTAAATCTTACTATTTTAAAACCTAGAATAATTTATCACAAATTTAATGTTAAGATATTAAAAAACGATCTCTATTTCTTCTCTTGAATTGCCGAGTTTTAAAAAGATGAGTAAACATGTAAATCTATTGTTTTCAACACCGTAGGTCTTTTATAAGTTAAATTGTCAACAAATGTGTTTACAGGATAAAAAACAAAATGTAAACTACCCGCTGGACTCATTGTAGATTTATTTATCCACCTCTATCATTTCTTTAAATGATGTATATATTTCACTACTCATTCGTTGTCTACACCATATAATTAATGTTGTTTTGTCAATATAAACAGTTGGCTAATCAATATCTTTGCAGCATGCAAACCAATGCAATTTAAATTTTTCCTAATTTTATCAAAACAGGTGATGTGTGCACCAGTCCAGCATTTAATTTATTGTTATTTACTAAACGAAAATATGTAAATTCACCCCTATGGAAAATTTGATCGATTATTAAAATACAACAGTGTGGTTAAATGGAAATCCACAAACAAGTATGTAGACGCATTGTTGGTTTTTATAGTTAACAAGTGAAGCTAAACAGTGATAGGCAAGCTATTTAATATTCCATTGTTAAATGCAGCATTATGTGAACATTTGTGATATTCAAAATTAATATATTATATGTTGTATTATATGGAATCGAACAAGAGGAACTTCCCTGAGACGTTAAATTAACATAGTTGAGTTGAATCATACAGTCATGTGCACTACCATGTAGTAGTTGAAATGCAGACCTGCTCGATGCATAACAGTCTATTATACGAGGAACAACTTGTCTATCACATTTCACGCGGAGCGTGAACTTTGATGATTCTTGGTTGCTTGCAAATAAACCAATCTATACTATTGCACTAAGAAGCAAACGGTCAAAGCTGTATGTGATTTGAATACAATTTGGTTACAGAATCCAATTAACTGCAAAACTAATTTAGATTAAACAGCTAGTTCAACGACTTCCTTGAGGCAAGCTTACCTTACGTCGAGTTGTAAATAAATACCTTACATTTTTATTTGTTACACAAGTACAAAGTTAATAATAGATTAGGAGTTATTTTGTACATAAACCCTTACGCGCATCATTATATCACACAAGTTGACAAAATATGAAAAAAGAGAAGATTACTGAATAGCATTTTATTAATTAAGCTACAATTTGTTGCTACATTGTAATAAAATCTATTAAAAATTTATAATTAAACGTGCTGAATTCGACAATTAATTTAGCCAAACAATTTTTATTACATACATAATTCCACCACTTTTATATTGTTAGTGATAGTATTTGAAGGTATGTAGGCATTTTAAAACTGTTTATAGTTATCCCGAATAGCTTTATAGGTAACCATAAATAGGAAAACAGCATTAGTTGTTGGCTTAAGCTGGTTACGTGGCTAAAACCAATAAAAGTATATGAGCTGCTTAAGTAGATCACGCATTTTTATTTTAATATGAGCCATAAGCGGATTCATATTCCATATAGAAAATTTTAATATGATTTATTGACAAAATAAAAATCACGAGTTTTACAATCATTAATATTCTAGTGCTACACCTACACAAAGGGATATGAACGCAAGATAGAATATTTAATCACTCGTATTACAAAATAGTAAATCTTCATTGGAATTCCTAGATTTTGTCATAAATTAGCTTTTGGAGATAATATCAATTGTATACTGGGTTTGAATATAAATGAATCAAAGCGTTTGATGTATTCAAGATCTCGCTCTATACTTTGTAATTAGAAGAGCGAAATTAATTGTTTAATAGCATCTTGCGCGTATGTGTGGATGTACTTAAAAATAGGTTGGCTCTTTTCTCTACACCAAAGGTGAGATATAAATTTTATTCGGTGTAGTTTAAAATACCTGTTATTTAGTTCAGTATTGATTTATTGAATGTGTTTGTTCTAACTCTACTTCATTATAGTGGATATATTGCAATTGTTGTAGCAATGTGAACTATATATTCAACTCGGAGACATTTGTTAACGAGAATAAATGATGTGGCTCGAACAAAAAACGTAATTGGAAAAATAGAGTGGAATGTATTGCAGAAGGTGATAATTGCTGCTATAAATTTTGTGCCTTATCAAAAATAAAATATTGAAAATAATTTAGGTCGTGCCCAAGAGTTTTAAATTATTTGCACCAAAACTTCTTTTGCTTGGAAATGATTTTATTGTGCTTGTCGTGGATTGGAGTTGCGCGTTTACTTGAATGTTACGTGGAATGGCCTAAAATGCTTTGGCGAGCTAAAACAAAAATAGACCACAAAAAACAAAGTTGCATTTAACTTCGTGAAAACTTTATTCGATTGCGAAAATTCAATAGTTGAGGAGTGGATCGCCTTTCAATAATTATGTAGAACTTTTTTGAATTGCTTGGTTTCCTCCTTAATTACAACTGTAATTTTAATTCCACATCAAGCATGAAGCAAGTTCGTTAACCTGCAACATGCATTTTAAGTAATAAACATGGATGTTGTTTCAAGACGAACGCGAGCGGACGTAACGTCACAGTGTTCTTTGGCCGTGTGTGGGCTGCTGGGAGGATCACGAACTATAATCATAGGGTGTCATGGAAAATAGAGATGTTAGCAGAAGACAATGGATTGTCCGACATTAGCGGCTCTTCTCGCCTTTGTAGTGGGAGTATCGCCACCTTGGGCCCTAATACGACCATCACGGTGCATTGCAATATATATTGGAATTTTTTATAGGTGTGTATAAAGCGTTAGATGCCCGTTAAATACAAAAGGCACCTACATAAGTTCCAGCCTTTTGTACAGACATTAACATATTAAAGCTTTCCTCGTATTTTTATTGCATAATGATAAGTTTATTACGAAGTAAGTTGCTGTTGCTTCATTACAACAAAGTAAAGCATAAAAGAATCTTAACAAAGATCTACGAGAAAAAATCTATGTTATTATATTACAGATTTATTAACGAGCACAATAATAGTCGCAATATTTATGGAAAGATAGGAAGTGCTCAGTCCCATAAGTACCTAATGTTGCTCAAAATTTTGACTGTAATCTCGTTTGAATTAATGTTGTTTACGTGGAACAATAAATATCTCATTTTGGCATATACTGTTAGCTTGTTTCGGTAATCTTGAACGCTGGTGTGAGATTTTAAGGCATTTTTCATATGTCTTATTGTCATAAATATACAACACTCATGAAATCATGTAAGGTTCAAAATCCCTCTCCAAAAATGTTACTCATTTTGGTGCATATACTTTTGTACAATGAATACTTATTTTTACATAAGGTAAACGTAAATATACTATAGAAAGTTACAAAAGCATGTTGAAATAATTTAGTTTAAAATAGTTATGGTGAATTTTTTAGTTAATTGATTGTAATGTACACCAAAAGTCAATACCAAGCCAACGTCTTATACTAGAAATGGTGCAAATTAAACCAGATGTAGTTACAGTAAATAATAACCTTGCCAATATTTTCTTTATCTGTTATGCAAATCTTCACCGTGGTGCATATACATCTTCCGGTATAATATATTTCATTTACAGACAACAACTGACACCATATTTAATATATTGTTTTAGCTTTAGATTGATAGCCGCTTATATTCCTCATACTATAAACGTATAGTATCGGTTATATAGAAATTAATTGTCCTAACATATTTCCTGCTTAATATCCACCTACACTAATTATATCTGCAACTAGATTGATGACCATGACCATTTCAGTGTGTGGCGTATTACAAATAGGAATATTAAAACTTGATAAATCTCCACCGAGCTGCATATAAATGCAAAGAGCTAAGAAAGAAGTCGCATTATGTACAATGAACTGTGAACATTATCATAATGCGGTAAAATATAAAATTCACTTATTATATCCTCGTTATCGTTATAGACCTTCCCTTATTTCGCTCCAAGTCATGAGGTTATTAAAATATTTTTCATGTTCTCTGAAATGAGAACCGATGTCAGGCAAATAAAGGAAAACGAAATTAATACAGGTTTCAAGTAGTAATGTTGCTACTTAGGGTTTAAACTTCTTAGGTAAAGATCTAATGGGATCAATTTATTATCAAATTGAAGTTTGAAAATAATTTTACCAGAGACAGTTCTAATATTGCTACAGAGCTTGTTATTAGGAAGGATATCAGTTAAAAAATTTGATATTGTCGAAATATATCCATATTAACGTCATGTTCTAGTCATTTGCAAAAACGAACTATGTGGAATCTCCTTACAAAGCATACATAGAAGTTAAGTTCTTGTTTGAATGGAGTGACAAATCAGTTCTTAAGACTTTTGGTGAAGTTACTGTTTAAAATGCAGATTTTTCTGAAATATATTGCATAAAAATTTTTTTCTGTAAATGTTATTAAGCTGTGGATAATTAGCAGCATTGGGACAACCCCGCTTGTCAGTCAATAGTTTTAAAGATTAACTAATATTATTTAAGCAAAATGTCATCGATTTTGGATAAGTGTTAGCGACCTAGTGGTTAACCTTTAGTCCATTGATGTGTGAACATTGAGTTATACAGGCTGTTCTAAAGTGAACAAGATTTTAATATACCGCCATTTGTGCAGTTTTGATTGGACAAGTCTGTTCAAGAAACTATTTCGTAGCTAAAAGTTTAGTGTCAGTCAAAATAGAGCGTTACATAATAGAGCAACATATTATTAAACAATATTTCAAAAATAATGAAAGCTTGACGACCGCAGTTTTAAAATTTCATACAAAATATGGTTGGAATAGTATTTTAACTTCGTCAACTGTGAAGAGATTAAATTAAAATATTCAGGGAGACTGGATCCATTGGAGACGCCAAACAGACTGGTCGTTCAAATGTCAATATTGAAGCAGTGCGTGTGAGTGTCGGTGGCAATCCAGGAATTTTAACTCAGCGTCGTGGACAAGAATTGCAATTTTCAAGAAGCTCTCTATAGCGTAAACTAACTAAAGACCTGTCTCTCTACGCTTATAAAATTAAATTAACACAACAACTGAAGCCTAATGACAATGCACAGCGAAGTGAATTCGTTGAATGGATTATTAAACATGAAACAATGGATACTGATTTTTCCAGCAAAATCATCCTAAGCGATGAAGCACATTTTCACCTTGATGGCTTTGTTAATCACCAAAATTGCCACTTTTGGAGTTCTGATAACCCACATGAGATTGTCGAAAAACAAATGCATTCACAACGTGTCACTGTTTGGTGTGAATTTTGGGCTGGAGACATAATTGGATCACGCTTTTTGAAAAATGAGAAGACTGATCAAGCAGTGACTGTTGCTGGTGCTCGATATCGCGACATGTTAAGACAGTAATTTCTGCCGAAATTGGATGATAATGAAGTGGCCACTATGTGTTTCCAACAAGACGATACCGCATACCATACAGTCCGCGACAGAACTCAATTAATGCATGGGACGTTTCCAGGTCGTGCACTCTCTAGTTTTGGTAATCGAAATTGTCCCCCTAGATCGTGTGATTTAACATCATTAAATTTTTATCAGTTTGTTTGAAATCGTAGGTCTATGTCAATAAGCCCACAGCCATTCGTGCAATAAAGGAGGAAATTCAAAGCTTCATCAATTAAATTCAGCCACATATACGCAAAATGGCCATGAAGAATTTCGACAAACGAGTGCGTATGTGCATGCAAAGCCGGGGTGGCCATATACCCGATGTGTTATCCTAGAAATAACCCTATTCTATACACTTTGTGAATCAATAAAAAAATAACAATCAAAAGACTAAACACTGTGTTTTAATTTAATTCAAAATTTGTGTTCATTTGAGGATACCTTTCTTTGAAGTGTTTGGCTGTTAGATAGACTAAGTGTATTATAGCAAAATACTGCGACAGTTAAAACACCACAGCAATCAATACAAGATTATTTTTTGACTTGCAGTATGCCTATTACTGCAATTTCTATAGTTGTTTGTATAACAACTACTACTTATACTAGAATTTACTTTTAAAAAGTATGATACATCAGACACATATAAACATTGCATAAGTTAAAATGATATACTACAGGGTTAGGCAGTCGATGTGTAGCGTATTCAAAAGGCCATAAATTCTGTTTAAAATGTATTTTTATTTATTTTAAAGTACAGAATGTGTGAAAATAATCAACAATTCAGAATCAATTTATTTGGTTTCGATATGACCACCTTTTGCTTTGACTATGGCTTTGAGACGGTCAAAAAACGAATTGCAAGCTGCCCTAATATGATTTGCCGGTATTTTGGCCCACTCACGGACAATGGCTTCCTTCAGCGTCTAGAGGCTGGTGTATTTTTTAACTCGAACATTGCTCTCCAAAATGGCCCATAGAGAATAATCCATTGGATTCGCGTCTGGTGAATTCTAGAGCCATTGTATGGTCGAAATGAAGTTTGGAACATTGGTTTTCAGCCATTCTTGGTTTACTCCCGCTTTGTGAGACGGTGCCGAATCTTGTTGAAACATCTGCGACCGAAATGTTTGTCTGCCCAAGGCTTCAAAGCAGCCTCCAGAACGTTTTCCCGATAATATGTCACATTTACTTCGATGTCAGGCTCAATGAAAACGACTGGGGAGCGCCCATCCGCGGTTACAGCGGCCCAAGCCATTATTTGTGGCGGGTGCTGCTTTCTGGTGACCAACCGATGGCTCAAATTCTTGGATGAACGTTCGGTCAAGTAAGTCCTATCGTTTTGAGAGTTTACAAATTGCTCAATTGGGAAATTCTTTTCGTCAGAAAACACGATGTTTGGAAATTGACCGCTTTCGGCCAAGCAAAGCAAATTCTTCGCTCTCTCAAGTCTTACTTGTTGCTGCTTTGGTGTAAGATCATGCGCCTTTTGGAGCTTGTAAGGCTTAATCTTGAGTTCATTTTTCAATATGCGTCGGATGCTGCGATTGGATATTTTCAGTTCTTTAGCCATTTGATTGGCACTTCGTCGTGGATTTCGCTCAAGTCGCTTCTTCACTCTCCGAACCATCTCAGATGACGTTGCAGTTTTTTGATAACCACCTCCATGGCGTTTTGCGATGCTACCAGTATCATTATAACGAGTTATGGTGCGATAAACAAACATTTTATTCACTTCGAGATGTTTGAGATCACGAACAATCGCTGCTTGTGATTTTCCAGGTAAATATAAAGCAATCACACTATTACGTTTGAATTCCATCGCATATAACTTTTTTTGCGTTCAATTTTGAAAAATGCTTTTGCACGCTTGTAAAAAATACTCAGAACTGTCAGATAGCAAATTTATAAAAAGCTGCTGCCATTGTGGCAGCGGCGCAAAAGGTTAAAAATTAGTAACACTTCGAGTGCCCAACCCTGTAGATTCTTCATAAAGTTTTCGGGCCGAAGAAAAGGACGTTATCACTAGCTGTTTGGCTGTTAGATAGACTAAGAGTATTGCAGCAAAATGCTGCGAGAGTTAAAACATCACAGCAATCTATACAAGATTATTTCTTGTCTTGCAGTCTGCCTATTACTGCAATTTCGATAGTTGTTTGTGTAACAACTACTACTTATACTAGAATTTACTTTTAAAAAGTATGGTAGATCTGACACATATAAACATTGCATAAGTTAAAATGATGTACTAGGTTGTTCATATAGTTTTCGGGTCAAAGAAAAGGACGTTGTTACTAGTGTCAAGTGTTTGGCTGTTAGATGGACTACGAGTATTGCAGCAAAATATTGCGAAAGTTAAAACACCACAGCAATCTTTACAAGATTATTTCTTGACTTGCAGTCTGCCTATTACTGCAATTTCGATAGTTGTTTGTAAAACAACTACTACTTATACTAGAATTTACTTTTAAAAAGTTTGATACATCTGACGCCTACAAACATTGCATAAGTTAACATGATATACTAGGTTGTTCATACAGTTTTCGGGTTGAAGAAAAGGACATTGCTACTAGCCTCAATTTGTTTTGTTACGTTGGTACACTCGTCATATGAGAATATGTGAAGTTTCATTTCAATCTATCAACTCATTCTTTATTTACAAGCCATTTAGTATCGACGTGTCACAGCATTTGTTTACAATGGAAAAAATCAAATATTGTACAGTGAGTGAATTTTTATTTTTGGAAGGTTTAAACACAAAGGAAAGTTATGAACGAATATTGAAAGTGTGTAAGGGCTCTTCGCTTTCAATAGGTACGGTAGAAAGATGAGTTGCTGAATTTGAAAATGGTCGTACATGCCTTGAAAACGATCCACGTCTAGGACATCCAAAATTAGCAGCAACACCAAAAATCTTAGAAAAATACAGGATATCGTATGGAAAAATCACCGAGGGACTAAAAGCGGATTAATAGGAGTCCTATAGTTGGCAGAAGGGTAGAGTTAAGCCAAATTATTCCTTAACAAAAATAGATGTCGCACCTTGAGCAGCCACCCCCTCCCACATGTAAGGGTGCATATTGTTCAAGCCGGCGACACAGTCGCTTTGTGACCTCAGCCTTGTTGGCAGTCGTTTTGTAGATATCAGCCTTGTTGGCAATGCATTAAATATACTTTTTCACCCTGCAAAGCGAACTCATAAGAAAGCGTTGGGCTGTAAAGCATAAGGAAACGCAGGCAGCCAGCCACAGTTTGAACCAGCAACCAAAAGGAACATCAAAGAAAACATTGGTCCTTCCAACAGGAAGCAGACATAAGAAACACATTGCAACAAACATTGGTCCTTCGAGCCAGATTCAACAAATTTAGGTAGTATAAGCAATATTTTGACTGAGGGATTGGGTTTCAGAAAGCTGTGTTTGCAATGGGTGCCACATTTGCTAGCAATGGGACAAAAGCACATTCTAATGCGACTTTATCAGCAACATTTAGATCGTTTTTGAAAAGGTAAATTCGATTTTGTGCATCGTTTAAGCTCTATAGATGTGACTTGGATCTATCACCTTGATCTTTAATCAATCAAGAGACTAAAGATTGGTGTGAACCTAGTTCTTAGGCTCCTAAGCGAGTTCGTGTTCAGAAATCGGCCAAAAAGGTGTTAGCCGCAGTTTTTAGGTATGCGAAAATTTTTTTTTTAATAATTACTATAATCTTTTAGACCAGCTGAAGGAAAACATTCGTAAAGAAGACCCGGTTTGCAGAAGAAAATATCCTTTTTCATCAGGACAATGCACCGTGTCACAAAAACAAATTTGATAATGGCTAAAATCTATGAATTTAAGGTCGAATTTCAGAAGCATTTACTAGATTCGGTAGCGACTTCCATATGTGTCCAGGCGTAAAAAAATTCATTCGTGGAAAGCATTCTAATCAAAGGATGAGGTCCTAATAGATGCGAAACGTTATTTTGCAACCGTTACAAATTCTCACTTCGAAGATCGAATTCATAAATTAAAATCTCATTGGAACAAGTGCATCGATGTTCAAGGAGACTATACTGAATAATAACGTGTATTTCAAATCATAAAATTGTGTTTTTTTTTATCGAAGCGCTAACTTATTGGACAACCTACTAGATTGCATTTGACAACATTACTAAGAACAAAAATAAATGCGAAAACAAGAATGCATTAGTGCATAATACCGCGGAAATAATTTTCTTTGTGAGACAAAGACGAAGACAGAGGCGGCGAGCTTCTTCAATAGGTCGAGTAGTTGCTTGTCGTTAATGCATCTGACAAGCTAAGACGAAATTACATCGTAATGATATGACTGCGGCAAGTAAGTAATTTTAATATGCGGATAATTTGTCTGTCATTGTTGCTTCTCGGCAGTGCCAGTGGTGAGGGTGAATGGCAGTGATGGAGGTCTAAGGTCAAGGATACCCGGAAGGGATTTGGGTCCACCTTATCGTGAGTTGAATGTGTATGTGTATGCGTGAATCCTACATTTCAAATACACTTTTAATGTAAAGTTAATAAACAAATTACCGCTAAGTTTCAAACGAATCGGCGGCACGTATGTGTGTGTGCAAGACACGGACGGTTTCATTTCATACGGATGGAATAATCAAAGCCTTCCCTAACTTCCTCACGATTCTAATTAAATCTAATTAAGTTTGATTAATACAACGCTAACATTTTTGACGGCGTGATTGAAGGATAGCGCATAAGTAACTTTTCTGTTTTACTCCAGTTAATTTAATTAAGCTCTTTTTCAATTAAACATCTAACGACGGGGGAGGTGGGACATTGAATCTTACGGCCAACACTGATTGACCGCACATTTTTCTTTAATATAGTCGTGTATTACCTGGCATGCGTACATGCGTACATGCATTAAGATTATAAGGCATGTGTTCTGCGATTTTTCAATTTGAAAAGGCACGATGTATCTAACGGTTCTCTAATGCCTATATCTATAATTATTGGAAAATTATTACAAACTTCCGATACTTAATTAACATTGCATCAATTCACAACATCTGCAATTCTTCTTAAAAATGCGTTCAAAACTTTTCTTTATGCTATGAATGCAGGCATAGTCTGTAATATAGATTTACTTACACACATCTGTACCCAAGCGGAGCATTCCAACAAAACTATAATTACGAATCAAAAATTTCCTGAAGTTGTCGAGTGGTGTCTAATTAACATACAAATTACAGAATACAAAAATTCGTAACAACATCCATTCGTTTATTCTTAATTTTAAATTTGAGCTCGAAATTAAAAATGACGTGAAAACAGGGAGACTGATGTTTTAATTAAAATCCAATCTTACAACATGTGAGTAATTAAGTTTGGGGGAATTTTAATTCTGTCAGTGGCAAGCCTGCATTGTGATCAAGTCAATGCCCCAACTACAGCTAACCACACGGAAAATTTCATTTATATTATAATTTACATCAAAATGCAATTAAATCGAATATGTGCCATGAAAGTATTAATTTCTTCTGGCCTTAGTACATAAGCCCTTATTTAAATTTAGTCGAACTTGAGAGCGATGATATTAATTTTATTCCAATTTCCTAAAATTATGCATGCATATCGGACAACTGCTTTGAGAATCTCTGTTTTTATTTCTTCAATTTACGAGACTCAAATTTCTACGTCGGAAAAATAACGACTGCAAACTTTTGTTTATATTTGCGTAATTTAACATGCTTAACTGAACGTCATCTACATTCGAATGGTCTTCTATGATAATGATTTATTGGGTCGCATTTCAAAAATGTCTACATATGAGGGCAGGGAAAAAGCTGCGCGCATTCCCTATTGAGCAAAATAGCTTAACAATTTTTAAAATAAGACAGGAAAGCATTATGAAAATTTTAATTTAAAGTCTGCACCAAATTAGCAAAGGCCATTTCAGCGCTACACTTAAAACAATTAAATAAGCTGTGTTTCCTCTATTAATAAAAGTGTCAAAACTTAGGTAATAAGAAATAAAAATAGCAAAGCCCCGGCCAGATTAACGTGCGAATGACCATTAATAAAATTTACTACTTTCATTTTTAACTGCTAAAGTGTGAACATGTGAATTTAATTCAACCTCTGTTGGTATCCCTGTGTATGCATATCCGTCGCGTCTGCACCTAATTACTATTTATGGCTTCACACCACGATTTTATCCAACAATCGTTCTCCTGACAACATAACTAAGTGCCACAATTACAGTACTAAGGATGGCTACAATGGAGTCTATTTCACCCACACACACCACTATAAAACAATGACATTCGTAAGTAAGATTTGGTGAAATTAAAATTTATGACCGTGTGACGGCCATATGGCGCTGGCCGCGGGTGGTGACCCAGCCAAAGGGGAAATAATGAAATGAGAGACTGATTTGAATAGGGTTGTGTGTGGGATCAGCGCTGCTGGTGACATTCCGCTACGAAACGTCCCCGCTGCATTCATGTAGTTTTATAGCAGTAATTTACGCACTTTGAATACGACCTGCTGAAGTTAATATCAATCAGAAACGCCTTCCCAAATTAATACGCATTATTGTTGCCTAAGTTGAATTCCGTCGGTGCGGGTGCGGTGTTTAGGCTCTTGCAACGACCACACTAAATTCATTTCCTTCCGCCCTCCGCGCTATTGGAAATATTTCGTCCCGTCGAAATGTTATGGAAGTTGAGCAATCAATTTCCTTGTAATTAAGTGAAGAAACACAGTAAGTTTACGGGTGCAATTCGGTTACGGGGGCGTGATTTATTTCCGTATTATAGGAACAGAGACTTTTATGTATGTTTTCCAAGTTGGTTATTGCATTAACCAGGTCACTTCATTAATTGTGGTGAAACAAATTAATTTGCTTTAGCGGTTTTCGAAAATATATATTAAGTTGCCAAAATAAGTAATTTATGTTCCCTTTACTTAAGATATTTACGACTTTGGGGCTGCACAACAAACAAAATTACAAGACAAAACGACTATCCATTTTTGATATGGGTCACAGCAGCAAGTAACGTTAGTTTGGATACTAAATATGATTTAGCTGACGGTCTACACTTTATTTTTGGACAATATTGTTAACTAATAACTCAGAATACTCAAACTAGTATCTGTCTCTCAACTATAGGCCAGTTGTGGAGCATTTGTGCTGACAGATCTTCGACTGGGTTAACCTTGGGAAAAATAAAACCTTGATTTTATTTCTTTCTGCTAACTATTTACAAAAAAGGATTGCAGAATATCAGTGAAAAAAAAGTGGCGTTACTCTTGGTCGTCTAGGGGATCAGCATTGTAAATATACAATAAATTATTTTCCAGTCGATTTTAAAACTGCTGGTGGCCAATGTTCACTTCGGTGAAACAATTTTGTGGGTTGTGGGAATCGTAGCAATCACCATCGGTTAGACTGGGCAAAGGTCAAAAATAGCTTCATATACAGCCTGTTTTAAAATTAAGTTAGAAAACTTAAAGAGGTAGTAGATATAAGAAATAACAAGCGATAGGTTTTTGTTTGCATTTTAGGGCATATTTAGTAACCGAGATATTTATTACATGTACACGTAAAGAGCCACTGGCGAAATTCTCTATGACGCCGTTTGTGAAAGACAAACAAATTTTATTTCTATATCAAAGAATTTCCTTCTTGTCTACGCTTAATGCAGCTGGACTCGAAGAGATGAATTAAAAAAAGGAATACAAATAAGTTTCCGCCGTTTTTATACAAAATTGAATATAAATATTCATTGTAACAGAACGGTAGTTTAAATTTATTCAAAGTACTGTCCATCACTAGCAATCACTTTTTCGCATCTCTCAGGCAGCATTCGGATTCTACATCTGAAGAACTTGTCTTTTGAGGCTATCCACGTATCAACCCAACTTTGGTATCTTTATATATTGTGAACCGCTGCTTCGACAAAGCATGTGCCATTGACCGGAACAGATAATAGTCGGATGGCGCTATGTCTGGTGAATACGGTGGGTGGGGTAACACTTCCCAATCAAGTGTTTTCAAATAGTTTTTCACCGGAACTGCTACATGTGGACGAGCATTATCATGGAGTAGAATTATTTTGTCGTGTCTAGAATAGTATTAAAGGCGCTTTTCCTTTAGAGCACGACTCAATGTCATCAATTGAGTTCGGTAAATAGTTCCAGTTATTGTTACGCTCGGATTAAGCAACTCGTAATATATCACACCCAATTGATCGCACCATATACACAGCATGAGTTTTTTTCCGTGAATATTCGGTTGTGCTGTGGAACTTGATGCGTAGCCAGGTTTTCCCCATGATTTTCTTCTTTTTGGGTTGTCGTAATGTTACCATTTCTCAGCATCGGTGACGATTCGATGTAAAAACCTTTTTTGTTATGCAAGACTAGCAGCATTTTACTCATGCATAATCGGCGTTCAATATCTCTGGGCTTCAATTCGTATAGAACCCAATTTCCGTGTTTATTAATCATTTCTAATGATGTGAAACTGCTTGCTGAGTGACTACAAATGTGAGAGCAAATTCCTTTTGTGATTAAGACGAATCTTCCGCCAATACTTCTTCCAATTCTGCATCTTCGAAAATTTTAGGCCTTCCACTGCGGTCTTTGTCTTCTTCATCAAAATCACCATTTTTAAACTTTTGAAACAACTCACGACACGTTCTCTCTCAAAGCAACTTCATTATATGCTTTTACGAGCAATGGATGCTCCTCAGCTGCAGATGTTTTTAAATTAAAGAAATGAATTAAAAGTTATCGCAAATGACGTTTACTTGGTTGACATCTAGACATACTCAGCTCAAGAAAATTTTACTAGCACGAAGTCACTAATATAGTAAAGTTATGTTATTTTAGAACGAACAGACTATTTTTTAAGCCGGTTATCATCTACAAATTCTAACGAAAACCGTACCCCGCGACGCTTTTCTTAAAACGGTGTAAAGTTTTTTGTACTCTTAATAATAAAAAACATTGTTGAAAAGGAATATAGACAAGCGAAAAAAGTTAATAGTCTATTAAAATTCAACCGAAGAGGACTGGTAAAAAGCACATGTGTGGTCAACTTTTTACTAATATTGTCATTACGGTGTAATTACGATTATGCAAGTTCGCTAAAGTAGAAAGGTGTAAGCTTTATTCAAATAATGAAGTTTTTGTTGACAAGTACCTAAACCTAGTAAATGCGAAGTAAGAAAGAAACGTCCTTTTTATAGTGGCTAAAATCATATAAATGAAAGCGCATACTAGGCAATTCTAAAACCTACAAAAAATCGGCGCAATAAATTACAACCACAGAGGCAAAAGAAGGTCCACTTGTTCAACGTCAGCTAATAAGATATTCAACCTATAACTATGTTACAATTTACTTAATTTGATATTTAACAATTTTTGCATTCTTCGTATAATTATTATAGTTTATTTGAAGTTATTTAGGTTCGCGGCTCCTTGAAGATCATTTTCCCCTTCTGTCGATATCTGTTAAGCCTAGTAACAAAGTTATTCTTGTGCGTTGAATTTAAGTCGCTTTAGATTTAAAACTATAAAGGTAACATAAATGCAATTTTTTATTGACAAAGAACTATTCTTGCAATTTTGCACTGACTAAGTTTCACTTTACAAATATGAATTAATTTGCAATGCATTATATATAATCACCTTTATTGCGGCGGAAGAGTGAATGTTCGCATGGTCACGTGCTGTCTACTGCAACTCGCCTCAAAAAAATTTGACTTTAATGATTGTTTATGCTCTTTTTTTGATTCTATTTCATAAGGAAGATTTTGCATCCGTGAAAAAGTTTAATTTGGTGATTTTGATGCACCCAACGACTTGTTTTAATTGTTGCGCCGGCATTTATATAAATATATAGGTGACGTTAGTTTGCGATGTATGATGTAATCGTCTTTTTTGCGGCGGAAGATAGTAACAAAGCGATCTTTGTTCGTGGTCGCGTTCTGTATTAAATGATTCGAAAAAACGCGGAACTATAAAATTTGATTTCAGTTGAGGTTTTGAAAGATCTAACGACATGTTTGATTGTGATGTCGTTACTTTTATAGCAATAGCGGTATATGGTAAATCGGCATCATTTCAATAATCAAATAAGCCAAATTTTTAACATTTTTATTTATACTTAGAAAATACCAGATTGTGATCACATTGGCATTCCAAATATGTGGGTTAAGTATTGAAAATTAATTCTGCATAATCCTGTATACAAATACCTAAGGTAAGCATAGCTGTCTGAACGAAGAGATCAGTAAAGAAGAAGTAGAACTGATGCACCATAAATAAATAAATATAAATAGTTAGATATGTAAGTAGTTATTACCAGAAGTAAATAAATTATAAATAAATTAGGGGTATTTTATGCTAGATTTTATAGAGTCCTTGGAAATCATAGTAGCATAAATCCAAAGTGGCATATTTAAACTAAGTAAATAAATTTTCTGTGCAATCGTAAATACAAACAGATTTAAGCGTAATTTTTTTATTTTTCTTATAAAAAATTTGCTTAGTAAATAATTATAATGTTTCATCAAAGAATATTTGCAAACTATTTAGCCAAACGAATTTTAATTTTAAGTTGCACAAAATACGAAACTAAAATTAACTCTTCTTGGAGGATATAAGCAAACACTTAATACCAAACTGTTTATTTCGTATCATAACTCATTTCTGTTAGCGCTTTTATTACGATATAAAACGGTTGTGGTTGTGAGTTGTCCGCACACCACATTTCGCACCGCAAAGCCACGGAGTGACATTTGGCCGCAACCCGAGACAGGTGGCTTCAATTTATAAAGTTTAAAATTTTTCTAAAGTAAACTAAGCCAATATTAATATTGAGGAAGGCTGATATTACATTTATAATGAATTGCTTCCTCTCAACAGTTTCTTATTAACGGTCGGGAAGCTAGGGCACCGAAATGTTTATAATTGATACGCCAAACCGTGGCGGAAACAGTCCACATAACAAAGGAATGAAATTTTAGAGAAATATTCCCCACCGCGAGATGCAATGTTGGATCGAGTGCCAAATGGCCGCCGACATACTCGCAGCTTGCGGTCCGCGTTTTATTGTTACTCATGAGAGTTGGATCTAGATTAATGGAGAACACAAGACGTTAAATTGTAAAAGCTGGAAGTGGACATTTTTAACATGGTTAAAATTCGCAAAGAATTATTTCCTAAAGGGTACCATTAAATTAAACTTGCTGCAACTAATTATGGTGCACAGCATTTATATTTATATTTACTAATCTGCAAGCTTAAATTAACTGAATAATAACGTACATTAAAATATTTTGTTGGTTTAATAATTAATTGATCACATCGTCCACTGATTATTAATAGAGTCATGGGTAATAATATACTGTTAATATTTTAAGATATATTACTAGTACTAGAAATTTTTATTTGTTGCGCTAATGCGAGTACATTGTTAAAGGAAAGAAACAAGTCCAATCATATAGTTACAAAAGATCCAAAAATATGTCTTTGTAAGATTATTTAGAATTTTATGAATAGACATCTAACAAATCAATCGAAAAAATGTAAATAAAACTTGGCCTTCTACTTAACTCTATCCTATAATCTCTATAGTGGTGAGAAAGCTCCAAATAGGTCTGTTTTATTTTTTCCTTGCAGATTTGTGTTTGGAGTAATTGTTGATCTATTTTAGAAATATTTTGCGGGGGAGTAGTGCAGCTGCATTGGTTTGTGCACAGGGGTATGTAATCACTGGATGACTTAAGGCATTAATGCACATTTTTATACTTATGTTTTGTAAGTTTTTATAGATAATGAGATTTAACCTATATATTTTAATCTTTAATTATACATTTATGATCGATTTTTGCGTCTTTATGCTGTACATACATGCAGAAATGCTGATTGGAATTTTTTAATTTATATGAATTTGATCTAAAAATTGAGGTAGGTTTTCAAAATTGCCGTATGCGTGAAAATTAAAATATTCATTACTTCAGTTCAATTGCCTAGATGTAAGGTGCCTGATAGATAAAACACCAAAATGGCTTCTTTTCTGTAGATAATGTACAGAAATTAAAAGCTTTTACAATTACATTAATATATTTACATTTATCCCACGCACATAAGAAGAGCGAAATAAAGAGGCAGCACAAATTAGATTTCTATCCTCCGAAAAAAAAATAACTTTCGCAAACACGGACTTATTACGTTATTTGACTGTTTGCACTGCCTTGTTTATCAAAGAAAATCTGAAATTGGACGTAGGTGTTACATTAGCTGCCTTTGTGACAATATGTATCCTCCTCGTATGATTTTTGGAAACATCAATAATGGAACGTACAAACCCGCCCACTTTTTATTTTATCAATTGAAAATACAGCCTGCATAAATATACCTCAGTATATAAAGCCTCTTTCAACAAACATTTCTCCTAGGGTTTCTCGTCTTGTAAAACTTAATGAATGTTAAGTTGAAGGTAAATAAAATGCAAACTCTCTACTTGTCATCAAAAGCACGTTGACGAACGCATTACAAATAATTAATAGACACTGAAAATCAATCTTTGCTAACGTAACGTTCTTTGTTGAATTATGTAAGTAGAATAAATAAAGTTTTAGAGTTAAAAACCCCTTTAAAATGTAGTAGTGAAAAGGAGACATAACCAAACCAAAAGTTGTTTGTTTGCATCAACGATTTCTTAATAGATATAAACTACAATGTAAAGCATACATGCGTATAAACTCTATAAAATAGATACAAATATGTACGTGCCGTTAAACCTTAGCGATTTATCAATACCTTTTTCAAAATATTATAATATAGAACCCGTGCTTTATGGTATCACCTACATAAATATGTATTCTAAGAGGCGTTTACTAAATATAGGAATATATTTTCAATTTAGTTAAGAATGCGCAGATCAAATTTTTTTGCAGCCTTTTGAGTGAATGTGATGCTTTAAATAGATTATTTTAGGTAATAAAATATCAGCTCTCTAAGGAAGGGGTTTTAGTGCACAAGAAACCTAATTTATGCATCGAACAGAATTTTTCGATTCCCACCAATTTCTAAGTTCCAGTAAATTATATATTACATTTTCCAATTATTAATCCCGCCAATTTTAATTCTACACTTCATTTCTGGCAACACATGTGTTTAGTTGGGTCTAGACGTATTAATAGTGTAGGTTTTCTCCTTTTGATATAATATACACACGCTACAATACAATGCTATATATTTTACTCTATTGTGTGCCAGCGCGGATGGTTGCTTCAGTTTTTCAAGCAGCGGGTGACTTTAATACCTAGACGAGTCGCTGACCACATTATTGCTGGAAAGACATAAGCCCTGTATTCTTTAAGAAATATAAATTTTTATAGGAAATGTTAACCTATCTGCAACGCGCCAACATAATTTATGGGAGTAAGACGTTAAAAATGGTAATAATAAATATAAAGTTATTTGTGGGTAAAAGTGATTCATTGCTCATAAAATACTAATTTTCTAATGAGTCTTATAAATTATTATTACAATTTAAAGAAATTTAGTGCTTGGGCGTTGCCCGCATAGTGTAATTGTATTATTTTCGAGAAATACCATTTGCATAAGTCTGTTTTTAGAGCTGTAAGAATTCGAATGAAGGCGAGAGGAAACAGCCGTAAATGCATTTCGCGAATCAGATTATTAGGTAATCACAATCATTAAAGGCTTTAGACTTAAATGGTGTACTGCAGATCTCGTTAATTTAATGTTGCGCGAGTATTGATATGGCACGTAATTGGATAAATGATCAGCTGGTAATTACTATGGAGTGGCCGTAATGGCCTAACTAAATATTACATGATTAAGATTCGCACATTAGATATGCATATTATTGGTACCTACCATTCAAAACTCGAGTTCAATGCGTATTATTTATTGATTTAATGAAACCGATGATTAGCGCTCTATCATTAACTTGAAATATGATACCTGTTAACATGTAGTCTACGTTGTTTCCTTGATTAATTTATGTATAATTGAAATACAATTGCAATTTGCTGCATGTGTAAATGGACTGCTTATGCAAGGAAGGACTATCGTCCATAGGAAATTCGGATATTACGTTCTAATATTACGTTCTAGGTACATGAATGTTTTCTCCATAAATAGATACAGCTTTGGAGAGGAAAATTTAAGTCCGGAGCAATTATTTATCGATGCGATAATCTCATATTATTTATTTATCTGCAGTGTAATGGCAAACAGCGGATTTTCTCATTTAGTTTGCTGTAGTTGGTTTGTTTGTGTTAGGCAGGCCTATGTAAACGGTGTGCTGGTCGCCTGCGGAATGAATATATTTTGGAGGTCGCCCTGGTTTAATAACTTATTGAATATTATTTAACATGCAAAACCCAAACTAATAATGCAATCGATAAATAATTAATTCTTCATATAATCCAAACACTTATTGCAGCATGGAATTAACAGTTGTCAGCTGTGTCATACTGTAAAATAAAGAGCAATGTGTTAATTAAATACAATTGCATTTTAAAGGTGTCATTCATAATAGTTTTGGACAGCTTATTTTGGAGTCTGCTTAGACCTTCGAAAAGCAATTCTACAGCACAGACTGCAAAAATGGAAAGACAGAAGTATTACAGCCGTAATTTATTATTGTAATGCCAAAACTGGCAAAATAGTACTGTTGTCATATAGTAATTTAAAAATATATTGCATTATAAATATTTTTACATTCCCGGAAATTGCAATTGCATTAAACTTTCACATTGCTCTTTATTTTAAAGTATGACAAAGCTGACAACTGTTAATTTTATGCTGCAATAAGCGTTTAGATTATACCTTCTCTATACTGTACAAAGTATAGTAAAGGGTATTGAGATCATAAAAAAATGTTGTCTGTGTGTGTGTATGTAAACACGATAGGGGTCATACCGTTTGAGCTAGAGCAATGACATTTGACATACAACGATTATAGCAAAAACTTAGATCTGTGTCTACTTTTGAGACATTCAGGACCAACGGAAGTAACCGCTTACCTACACAGTTTTGAATTTTTTCCAAGTAAAGTAGTCTTTAAATTTAGCTGTCGGAATAGAATTTCGTACACACCTTAAATATTGCAAAAAACTGACAGATACAAATTTTCAGCATGATCGGAGCACCGAAAGTACTCTTTTTATAATTTTAAAAATTCCAATTTTATTAGACCTGGGAATAAAAAATTTTACAAAAATGTTAAGCATGGAAAATATAGCAATAGCAAATAGTTCCGTGTAATTTTGATAACCGGAAGTAGAACTTTACCGTCATAAGTTTCATTTTTATATTCCGATATACTCTACGAAGTATAGTGAACGGAAGGTATTGGGATCATGAAAAAATTTGACCTCGAGATTTTAACGAATCTCTAGGTTCTGAGTGCCCCTGAATCCATTTTTACCATTTTTGACATGTTGTGTGTGTGTTTGTGTGTGTATGTAAACACGATAGCGGTCAGACCGTATAAGCTGCAGCAATGAAATTTGACATACGGCCATTATCGCAAAAATTTAGATCTGTATAAACTTTTGATGCATGTATACCGAAAGTCTCCGTTTACCTGCACAGTTTTGAAAATTTTCCATGTAAAGTTGTCTTTAAAATAAGCTATCGGAATGGAATTTCGTACACATCTTAAATGGCGCAAAAAACTGAAAGATACAAATTTTCAACATGATCGGAGTACTGGAAGTGCTATTTTTATAATTTTGAAAATTCCAATTTTATTAGACCTTGGAATAAAAAATGTTACAAAAATGCTTAGCATGGAAAATATAGCAATGACAAATAGTTCCGTGTAAATTTGAAAACCGGAAGTGGGACTTTACCGTCATAAATTTCATTTTTTAGTTATGAATTAATGTTCTAAAACTGGACCCTTCCTTTAGTTATGAATCCACATTTTAAACTTCAAGCCTTCGCAAAGGTTTTTACAAGCGCTCCATATTGCAGACTAATGTAGAGTATATATATTTTTAAACACATTACATAAAAAAATATTAGAAATATTTCGATGAAATATATGCATTGAATTAAGTTGAATATTTCTTATGAATATAATAATGTGTTGAATATAGACATTGAAGTTAATGTTAATTATGAATATTAAAACTTTTTCTTTCAGTTATGAAGCTCATGTAAGTGTTTTTTATGTCGTACACACACACACACACAGATATATATATATA
>JAWQRO010000366.1:0-41345 GCA_033557835.1 Helochares maculicollis
TTTTATATATATATATATATATATATATATATATATATATATATATATATATATATATATATATACCGCGACGACACTGGCTATAAAATTGGCAAACAAATTAAGTTACTAATTTTATACAGGACGCCATCTAGCAGAAACACTCATAAGTCCAGCGATGCGACCACTGTAGCTTAAGCAGTAGTACAAACCATGCATCCCACACGCCTGTAATATGTGCTGACGTCAAGAATGCGGTGGGCATCCGCCTAAGTAGCAATCAACTGCGTACGCATCAACAGCAAAAATCAATAAACATGGTGGTCAGTGTGTTTGACTTCTGGCAAGATACCGCTGTTTTTTGAAATTACGGTAAGTACAAAACGCATACTAGTCCTCATCGTATTTTATAAAACCCTTAACACTCTTGCCAATCTTAAGACAGTTGAAACAATGAATGTTATTGTCAAATATCGCAATAATTTTGTTGACATATTCAAATTGACAAGCGGCATGTGGGCGTCGATCTGTCAAAATTTAACCAATTGTAGTTTACATATGCTTATCAAGTAAGCACATACTGTAATAATATTTAAAAGTGAATGACGGGCCCTTAATTAATTTAAATTGACGTTTTAGACGGTGCCTCTTCGCGGCTTGTATTTCAAATTTACTCCTAAACACATCACAGCAGGTTTCCTCCCTGAAAATTTTTGATATTCCGCAGCCAATTTTTGGCATTTGTTTTTAAGACTTTAAGACTGAACCTCTACTCCCTCACTTTATTGGAATTGAAAAATCCGGGGTACGTTCCTGATCTCGTATTACCAGTTTATTATTTTACCAGGATAGCAATTTAAATTTTCGCATTAATTTACATTCTTCCGTCCATATTTGTAATTTAAAACTTAAATTTTTGTGTACATATGCTGTTTACACGATTAGCAACGCATTTAGTACGGGTCGTTGAACTTTACATCATGAAAATCAAACCAATGCACAACTGATGGTCTGTTTCTCTTGCATAATAAATTGCTACTTGTGATTTCTGCAGATTTGCAGAAAATTATCCGTTAAAAGCATTGCCTATGCTCAGATTTAATAAACTCGCGTTAAATTGAAGAGGTACCTTCCTTAGTCAACTCGATTTCAAAATGGACATGAGTCTCTTTCAATTTTAAATTTATAGAGGACGCCACAGACGAAGCAGCTCCCAAATTTATTCTCAATAATTACTTCATCTGAATAGAGGACATTTACAGCATTTGATAAATATCAGACATATTTTTCAAATAGATTTTTATTTAAAATTTTATTTAAAAAAAATTCGACTTTACAATTTATATGTTTTTGCTTGCTATGTTTTGAAATACAAAGATTGATTTTGAAGCAGGTCATTTGGCATAGGCAATTCTTAGTCCACTTGGCTCAAAATAAGATATATTCGCAACTTTGAAATCGCTCGACTTCAAATTTGTCGTTTGTGTATTGCTTTATGAAATGGCCAAAAAATAGCCCTCGCTAGCTCTCCACAAAATTAATTAATACTATTTTCACTGCACGATTGGGTAAATCTCGTTTATGCAGATGCAACCTCAGACATGCTCGTTGCTGCTTTGATGTTTTGCAGGTCTTTGTGCGTTTTGTCTGTATGCGTACCTGTGTATGTCTCGATGTAGTAAAACCTGAGGCATTCGCGCGTAAAATTGTAATTTTTTTACAATAACTTGTTCAATTTTTGCAGGCCTGTTAAACAAGCCGGATTCGCAAGTTCTTTCGATTAAATGCAAGCGGGCAACCTTCTCCTCGGTCCGGGAATTTCGCAGTGAAGGTTCTACCAAATCACAAGAAGCCGAAGACCCGTGCTGCCAGTAAGCACGGTAAGTGATTTTTTATTTATACTTTGTGCTAATTAATTTCAGTTACTCTTTGTGAAAACCGCTTATGTCTGGACGAAAGGAAGCGCTTTTATGTTACTAATAATATTTTAGCGCTCCTTTGTAATTTTCTGTCATGACTGACAAGGCTGCATGGTCTTGGTATGCTTATTTTTCATTGCATTTGACTGTTTAGTGAAAGTTCGTTTAGGCGGGTACAAATTGTTTGTTCTGATAAGACATTTTTACTCCGTCTGCTTAGTTCCCAAATATTGCCAAGCTCGATACCTTTCTTGCAAAATATTCCAAGGCAGGACAAATTATGTCTTATAGTTTTCTGGTAGATTTTTAAATATGCAAATTGCAGCTTCATGGCGAGATGGAAGGGGAAATATATTATTTAGATCACTTACTTAAGAATATGTATGAAATTGTGGATTAATTTTTTTGGCAAGAAGAACGAGTCTTAAAGTAGCTCTTTGAGCTGCTAAACTATGTTTTAAATGTCATAGGAAGTGCTGTTAAATATTTTCAGCCCTGTTTAAAATTTGCCATGTTTGCAGCAACGTACAATATATCTCAATATTGCTTGACGCACTAGAATGTATGATTTGATGAAGATTTATTTCACACAAATGTTGTTATAATACTAAATTTTAAAATGTATGGTCTTAGTTACATCTGTTATTTGGATGGCATTAGTTATCACCACTTGGTGTATTATTGAAAAACAAAAAACAATCGACATGACGCTTTTCACAGTTAAAGGAGTGATTTGTATTCCTTTAATCAAACAAAAAAGTAGCTCGATAACATGTTTACATTATTTAATCCGGCTAGAAGAGGATTTGCAATGGTAAAACCAAAGCGATTGTGATTTCATTTAACATGAATCACACCATTCCTTTTGAAGCCGATCGCCAAACCGCTGGATGTTTGTGTCGCTAAGTAGTACAGAATGAAAACAATAACACTATTCCCTAAAATAAACCACTCTTTGATCAATATATTGTTTGAAAATATACACTCTCAGAAATAACCAGCCCCATTCCAAAACACGATATTATAATAATCAGCACTCATTTTCAATCAATATGCAACTTCTAAATATATTCTACCGAGAATCTGCCCCGACTCTGCGTCAAATTCTAAAAATATTATGCAACTATGTGTACGTAATGGTTTTACATTATCGTGAGCTTCATAGATATATCAAGTAATTTATAATAATTTATTTGTGCATACATATAATATAAAGTAATGCTGGCTGGAAACCCAATGTGCTTTATACGAAGATTTAAAATAACGATAGCATCTATATTTGTAACTCTGTATGAGTGTTGAGATCGTTTCTTAATCTACATATGATTAAAACTGACTAAATAATTCATTGATGTTTTGATGTTATACGTAAAAATGCAAGTTGATTTAGATTGTTAATGGTTTTGAAACATGTACATATAAAATAGTTTCAATGGGGTTTTTCCTTTTTGTAAGCTTGGTCCTAAAATTACTACAGCTTGTTGTAGCGATTTTCTATGGGAGTCCATTGATGTTATTTGGATTTTGTTAGAAACCATTTGGAAAATGTCACAAGTATGTTAAACTTTATGTCTGTAGTATCGTAATGAAATGGGTTAAAGACTCATATTTCAATATTTACGTTTAGTTATTGCTAACTGCACTCTAATTTATGTCCCCTCTCAGAAATAATACTTTCCCAATAGATCTGAGTAAATATTTAACAAATGCCTAACAATATCGAACAATCCGGTCAATAATAGACATTAGTGCATCAAGAACGGTACCAGTGACATGGATTGGCATGAATGGAATGCAGCCGGTACACCAAACCGGACCAGAAGACTCTTCACCAACCGGACCTCCATCAAGAAATCCGCAGTTGTCGCGGAAAAAACCTTTGTTATGGGGGAAATGCACGATACAGCGTTTATTTTTTCTTATTTCTCTGCATACCGCATTCAAATCTACCATCTTTGATACCCATGCGATAGTAATGTGATATTAATAACAAAATCAATACACATCTCACTAATTTTGCAGATTCGTTTCGATAGTTCTGCGATATGCACATATTCCATGCAGCTCTTAAATATTCTTTGATTATACACCTGTCGTCACTTGCAGGTCGATGCGGCACAAAATAGTTTTTAATGAATCGAGGAATCTAGGTTACATAACAGGAATTTACGGCATTTCGACAAATTGTTTCTGGAAGCAAATTTTCATTAATTATACTGTATACTTATCGTCTTAAGGCTCATACCTCGTGGCGATTTATGTATACACATCAATAATCCAGAAAATACCATCACATACGTGCAAAATTAACCTGAGAACTAATTCTAGCAGCTCTTGCTTCGTTCATTTGGTGTCAAATTACAAAATCAATAGATAAGAAGACAATCTAAGGTGATAGATGTAAGAAATTTGAAGCGATACGTTTTTGTTTGCAGTATCTGGTATAATTAGTAACCGCGATATGTATATGTTAATAACTACTGATGGAACGTCACTGGTCCAAAATAGACGAATTTTGTTGCTATTTCAAAAAATCATCTCTGCGCTTAAAGGAAAAAGACGACAAAACCTTTCAGTGGAGAAAAAAGTGAAAAAAATCAACAGTTCAATTTCACCAAAAGAGGAAAAACAAGCAGCACATGTGTGGTCGGTTTTTAGTTGATGCGTTCATTTCAATATATTTAAGATATTTGCAATGCATGGATTACGAAACTTTGCTAAACAAGGACTAGTTTCTTTATGCCATACATTCCTAATGCATAATCTTTAATTGCTATTTATCAATATTTTGCAAGTATTGTTTTCCAAATGACTTAAATATATTTATTGTAATTCAAATCCGTTTAAACTTTATGAAGTATACAGCAAGATAATTATAATTAAAAAATCGGTATGTACTGTAAAAATAGTTTTATGGTTGATGGAGTAATGATAATTCATTATTGTCATTTTTTAAATTTGATTTCACAGTGAACACATTATCTTGTGACAAGTCAAGATACATCGAAAATCAAATTTTATTGATGTAACAAGTCTGCCGGGGAATATAAGCAAAGAAAATCATAGCGAGTACCTCTACTGTGTGTTTATGAAAGACCTGTCCTATAATAGCTTAAATGTAATATAATATAATATAGAATTATTACAATATTACTTAATATGTAAACTTGATGGGCAGTTCTACCACACAGCAAATAATAATTCCTAATTTGTCGGTTATAGAATACGAATTGATGCAATAGTGATAATATATTACATATAAATAAAGCACTGACTAAAAACCATTACTCCAGTATGCTTAACAAGCACCAGTTTAAATAGGCAGTCATTTTCATTTTTTATAATATTATAAAGTCTGAAGTCGAATTTTTTAGAACCATCATTCTCATGCAGAAGATTTTGCAACAACAAACAGTCGTCTAGAGATATTTAGTGTAATAGTTGTACAAAATACCAGGATAAAATATATAATTATTATCCTCATAGGTAAGTTTGTACTGAGTATTCAATTAGAGAATTCATTAACCTAAATTGTTCTCTACTTTTAAGACGCCATTTTTCCATCATTACTAAATTGGATCAATTTCTTGAATTTTTGTTTCACAAGACAAAATAGAAAGCCCTCGAAATTACATTTTATTGGAAAAATATAGTCATTAATCGTCTGTTATTCAATGATTTATTAGAACAATATCTATAAATCAATATCGCTCGTATATATGAATTAAGTGCCGTAAAAGTTACTACAAATTGATTCATTTTTCTAGAAAATGGTTGAATTGTTTGTTCTTATCTGCGTAGGTGGATTTCACATTAACGTCATGATATTTTACAATTGTTATTTCAATTGTATAGAAATGAAACTTTCATTAAACCATTTCCTTGGGGATGAAACTACCCACATTAATCATTCTACCAATTCAGTATTTGATTTGATTATCTACTTGTCCTGCCTAATTATTTGTCATTCCCATGATGCTAAAATTGAAAAAAACATTTTTGCAATACTTAAATGAAAATTAATCAATGTAGAATTAATCATGTAAATTACGAATAATATTTATGAGGAATGATGTTAATGATCTAAACTTAGTCTTAAGGTACTACAGTAATAAACTTTAAATATTTACTATTAATTACGATTAGCATTTCGATAAATTACCAAGAACATGAATGAAGTCATACAATGCGATAGTGTTGCATAATAAGTAATATTAATCCATTCTTTGTTTGCCTGTTTCATAAGTAAACCTTAATGCGTTCGTCATGCCTATGATGAAACCCTGTTACTTTACAATGCGCCAATATGAAACCGAATAATTATTATTTATGTGTCAGTTTAAGTGATGTTTATAAATAAATGCTCTTCCAACTCTTTTGTACTCGCATATGTCATATAATATGGGTTATTCGTGACAAATGATGTAATTGCGGATATGCACCATTGGTAAAGAAAAATTCTAACAATGTTGCTCACTATTATTATCTTTGCTAGCTATGTACTTTCTACAACCAGCATGATGAAGTCCTAATTAAAACATGGGAATTATTTGCATAAGCAAGCATTGGCATCGCATCCTGGTGAATTTTTCGGTTTATCAACAGCTTTTGAAACTTTTATATAGTAATTTATAGGGAGCTGACATTGTGGAGATTCACGCATTTCATATCGCAAGGAATCCCGTCAGAATGTCTCATTCTCAAACATGCCTCTCAAATTTGTATAGCAAAAGTTTATGAAAATGAACCATGCAAATTATTATCCCAGGAGATATTAAAATATTTAGAAATCGAATTGATTATTAGATATACACATGTTTGATGACTAAATAAATAGCCCCCGTCCAAATGTTATCATCGATATCTCGATAAACTTCCAGGTTTTTTGTGGAAAAGGCTTCTTTCTCTTGAACTAACATTGGTTGTGGTACTTAGTAACAGAGTTTTTAACATTTTAAAGACAACTTTATTGCACAAATTTTCAACTAATGACAGAATGGTTTTATCATATATCTTTAACTCTAATTGAAGTTGTTTTCCAGAGATATAATAACAGCAACCAGTTTTTATAATGTGCGCATACTATGTGGATACATACAGTTATTATGTTAGCGCATATACGAGAATATAAAACTGAACTAGTTTTCCAATTTTTATATCAATTTCATTACATATTGATTTAAAATCGAATAACCGCGTAAGCTGCTCCCACGACAACATTGCTTTTTATTTAATGCCCGCAAACAATACTATTTACTGGTAAATGGCGTTCATCGACTCTAATTTGCTTTCGCAACTTTCCTATAACGCTGACCACCCACTGGACGTTTTACGTTATATCCAGATAAGAGTCGAGTTGATTGCCACAGCGGCAAAGCTGCGACACCAATATACTTGGTTATAGGA
The DNA here is from genome assembly GCA_033557835.1 of Helochares maculicollis. NCBI lineage: Eukaryota > Metazoa > Arthropoda > Insecta > Coleoptera > Hydrophilidae > Helochares > Helochares maculicollis. Next base: position 7,305 of record JAWQRO010000366.1, read on the forward strand.
AGGTGATGAAATAAGTCAGCGAATTTTTAAGAAGTTTTAAGAACTGCAGTAGTAAAATTTAGCCGCCTGAAATTAACAAGATTTATTGCAAGGGAAATTTAAAATTTTATCGTCTCCGTGCATAACAGAATTTGCTTAATCCTTTATTAAATCCCATTCATACGGAAATAAGCCGGCTATAAATCAAAATTTGCATATGTGGCCATCTTGTGGTTCGCGGAAAACTACTAAAAAATTGAAAAAAGATATAAAAAATACGACATTTCAAAATCCTAGCTTGGAATGATTTGCAGATTATCTACTGTGATTTAACATTTCATGCGGATTACGGAACGAGGTAAGAATGAAAATGTCCCATACAAACATTCAACTTAACACTAAAAGGCTGAACTATATACGTACGTTGCCTACAAGCAGTAACAATATTTTATACAAAAGTTATTATTATTTCTATTACATAATATAACTTAAGCTAACATTAAAGGCTAGAATAAGAAATCTATAAGAAGAAAACAAAAAATTATTCTATCAATTTTCCACTAATATTGATTGTATCGTTGTACAAATTTTGCGATTCTTAGGATGGTTGGCATTTGACGATGTCATTTTAACCTTTGTAGTTCTGGTCTATTAGTTGAAAGAAGAATTGTCGTGGTATTTGTATTGTTCCTTATTGTTTTTTTCATAGAATTTATAGTATCCAAATCAAAACCGTATGACTACCAGCTTTAGTGTACATTTTCTGGTCATTTTATCGGTCGTATTAACTCTAAAATGTGTGGTGTTATAAAATTTTATAGTTTGCGATAAATGCTGCTTATCATTTTTATCCATTTTTACTAATTTAAGCTTAGAGCTAAATACAGCCACTCTGATTTTGATTGCTTTTATACATTGAAACACACTATTCTCTGATTTATTGAACTTTGAAGAAAAACGAAGCATAATAACTTTATATTGATTGGCGACTTTTAGACACTGATGAAACTTTATTTGTCATAATATTTCTTCTATATCTAATATACGGCTGAACAAGTTTCAGAACAACGTATCCTTGGAAGAGCGTTGTCGTTGTTCCTCTTTCTCCAATTAAGGAAAATCATTCAAAATATATTTACTGTTTACATCTGATTGAAGCCAGAATTTGATACCGAATTTACTGTATTTATTACACATATACTGAGCAAGTCTGCACCTGACTATGGTATGAAATAATCGCTCATCAGATATATATTATTATATTTTCCCCTAGATTAACGCTAATTATACTTTTTCAATTAATGTATTTCAAAATTTTATAACCAAGTTTACCTGTTTGTAGGCATTTATTTCTTTGGGCTTTTTTTATTAAAACGAGTAAATTGGACATTTTTATCTCAAAAAATACATGACATCACATTGCTGACCTCTTGTATACATTCTTATGTTCATCATACCGCCATTATTATCCACTAAAACACACATTACTTCTTATAATATTCTATTTTGCGGAAATTTTTGAACTTTTCACATCTTTAATTATATATGTAGCTGGTAATCTTCCTGGATTACCACCTGTTATAGGATTTTCGCCATCGGCTTCGAAGTGGGGACTGTATCTAAAAAATGTACTCACCCATCGTCTCGGCGACACCATCCAAAATGCACCTAAGAAGGTTAAAAGAAAAAATAATCAAGAATCATATTAAGGATAAATTTATGGCACTATAAACTATTCTTTCAAACTTAAAACATAAGTACTCAAAAAACCCCATGAGAAGATGACCTCTTGCGTACTACTTTTAAAATTTATATATAAGGTCCTTAGGGTGGTATTCAAACCCTAACACGACCAATTTCATATTTTGACAACACGATAACATCCGAAGCAAGATGTTTTTAGTTTTTTATGAAATAATATAACCCTTTTTCTGGGTATATTAATTACAGTTTAATTTTTTTTCATTTTTATGGCTATCTGCAGTTTTTTCATACCAAATTTAGAATGTGAATCGCTTCGAGTTTTGATTTTACATCGGAGCACCCTTCACTTAGATTGTTTAGTTCGTCAAAGAAATACATCTATTAAAAAGTGAAAAATTGAATCTTGCTAGAAACGGCATCACTGCATAGAAACAAAAAATTATAATATGATATTTGAATACAAGTCTAGCCTGGCCAGAATTTACAAAATTCAATAGTAAAACTCACTTACTTACTTCCCAAGTAGCCGAATGATTTGTGTTTGGACAACGTAGAAAAAACACAGATATATATATATATATATATATATATATATATATATATATATTAGAATCAGAGTACGAGAATGAAAGAAAAACCTTTAATTAATGCATGTATATCATATAGGAAAACTCACAACAGGTTAAGAAATCGTATCATTATAAACTTTTATTCTTTAAAATGAATTTAAAAACTAGTCAAAATGACTTTGAGCAATATAACGGTTAATAAATCAGTCCAACTACAAAAATAAATGCATGCATAAATTTCCTTCTGAGCAAATTTTGAACGTAAAGAAATACACTTTTTTAAATTATTGTTGGTGTACAAATGCTGCATAAATACATTTTGAAAATTCGAGTTATAACAGAATTGCGCGTAAATTCCCTTAGCGAGCTGTAAGATATTTAATAAAATAAGAAATAACCTAATCTCGAGGGCGGATCTCCAGTAGCAATTTTCCATAAGGATAATGTTCCGTCCGTGGAATAGTTTACTGGATAATTTGCCAGAAAATGAAGGAAATTTATGCGCCGCAAAAAGTAAAACAATCTGTTTGATAACTGAATATATTTGCATTTAAATTATGACCCCCCGATGCTACGGTGAATATAAAGTTGAAACTATTTCAACAGAACACGAGCAAACTGCTCATGTTTAATACACAAGTAAATGTAAACTTCTGGAGAATATTGATATGGAAACGGACGATTCGACGAAGCTATAATTTCTTCAAAAGTTCTCGCTCACAAAAAAATTGCTCTCGAGCAAAAAAAATTAAAGTTTTATGCAAAAAATCCGAAGTCTTACAACTCTTTAAAAAATTCTTATGCTTCCAAAAGCATAGTAGCTCCTTGAATGCTAATGTCCTTGGCTAGAATCGATTTAGTTCCTCCACCGCACCATTGTAAACCGCCGAAGTTTTAATGTAGCGAGCTCCTAAAGTTTTGTAATATTGTTTAAAAATCTTTCAAAGAAAATAATCCCCATTGTTGCTTCCCTTTACAAGATTACTTCAAAGATGAGCTTAGTTTTGTCAGGTAATGTCGTTCACGTGAAAGCTCAACAAAACTAATTTTGATATTAGACGTCAGACCAATGTAACTTTCTGAAAACTATTGTAGACCTCTGGAAAACTATTGCAACTCCTTGGAAACTATTTCTGTGATTCATAAGATTTAATGAAAATCAATATAACAGTCTGGTGCTTTCTATGAATTTGTTGCCTGATAAAAAAGTTTCTCATCTCAAGTTGATTAATGATTCGCAAGCCGCCCGCCCTTACAGTGTGTTTGTAGGTACATCTTGTAGATTACTAAAACCTCGTTAACAATCTTGCATATACGTTTCGCTCAACATGTATTCGTTATCAAAAGTACAAGACCGTCGCGGCGGGCGCCCTAGTTGCAGGAGGCGTCTGGAGCGTCGAGGTGGTGGTAGACGACCTCGGCGGGTATCGAAAAGCGTGGGTGTGGGGGTCGACTGAAAGGGTATTTGTTGATAAATGGGCGAGGTCGCGAATTTGATGCTCTCCGTGACTGTTTTACCTACATAAAAGATAGGCTTTTGAATTATATCAGTCTAGACGGCCATAACATAATCTCCCCCTTCATTTCTTTCTTAATCCCGCCAGGTAGGTATAAGGTAAGATCTAAGCCGCCTAAGCAGGGCTTAAGCCAGGAGAGAAGTTTTTTTCTAGGTGGACAAAAAATTTGTAGCTCTTGTATAATGAAATTTTATTTACTTTTCTCACTTGTTTGGAACACTTTTATATGATATATAGCAGCAATTGTCCCGACCTTGGATGAATTTTAGCATTGTAATGAATTATTTTCCCCGTTATTACTGGTCAACATTTGATTCCGCTTCAAATTACACCTTTCATTATTATTAACGCCCTCCTGACAACAGAAAACTAAAATTATGATACTCATTAGAACTATTAAGTTAAATTATGAAACACAATGACTATTTCAAATCTATAAGTAACACATAACCATCATCCAATTACTGGTTTAATCTTTATCAGCCGCCACTCAAACTACAGACGAAATTAGTTTCTGACCAAGAACTTATTTACTTTCAATTCTACCACTTCCCAGATAGTCATAGAAGCAAAGTTTAAAATTATATAAGCAAGAGCTTAGAAAATGAAATTATAAGAGACAGAAACATTCCATGATATAAGAGACGAAAACATCCCATGGTCAATCGCAATGTATAGTAAATTGTTCCAAAATAAATACACGTATCAGGACACAAAAATTATAAAAGCTTATCGCAAATTAAATATCAGAGCAATATATAATTCCAATATCCACACAAAGTACTGCTAAACATAGAAATATTTCATTATAGTTGACAACGTGTGGTGTTTATCAAATTCGCATGAAAGAAAATAATATATCCAACATAGTACTTGGAACAAATTTAGCACACGTAAAGGACCACATTAATGTTATGCCTGGTTGATACAAAGAAATATATTTTTCAGCCTGTCTAAGAAGACATACATAATATCCACAAGATCTTTGTTTAACTTGATACATGATCTTAAAACTCAATAGGACCATACTGCATTTATTAAGAAAAATCAAAATCACAAATCTTCTTACTCTTTACACAAAACTAGGAAAATATTAAAAGTCATCTACTTTCTTAGAATCATTTAACTTTTATGCGATACTTTTAGATGCAGTGTAAAGACCTATAATTACCAAAACCAAAACATCACTGATGCACTCAATTCTGTAAGGATAGTTTTACATCAAAGCAATAATTTGCATAATTTAAGCACTCAATTCTACCGAGAATAATTATTCTGATGTAGGAAAAAGTCTGCAATTGAATAAAGAACCAAAATTTTGGCCTGTATATTTTTAGACGAAAATTAAAACTAAAAATAGGTTATAAATTTCTCGAATTGTTTTACAACTTCAAGGAACTCCGCTCGACATAATTTCTATGAAAACTATTAGGTCCCAACATATACCTTTGCCAAAAAAGAGTAGATTTTATGAGATAAACTTTAATAACAAAGATAATTAGCAGTATAAATAAAATAGATAAAAGTGGTAAGAGCATAAGCATGGTGATATATCCGTGGTATGGGGCAACTAAAATCTGATGCATTTTAAAAATAATTCAGTTTGGAAAGCCTCTTTCGGAGTTCAAAAAATAGGTTAATCAAATACGCGTATCGATCTAAAAAAACGATATTACAATATGGATTCTGTTCCCAATTTAATCAAGATATTATATAAATATCAAACCAGTAGAAGCAGCAATTTGTAACTAGATTGTCTTTGTTATAACAGGAAAATATATTGAAAATCGCTAGCTATTAACATCTTTATTCCAAAACATAATTTCTGTCTAAACCTTAAAAATTGCTTCTGTTAAAATAATTGAAATAATACCGGATTTTCCCTAATAAAATACTGTAATCACTCTCGTTATACTAAAGCTTATATCAATATTAGGTGCCAACTATAAATTTTCTGGAATTTATTTGCAAAAAACTGAACCAACTGCATATTTTCTTCATAATCATTAAATTCTTTACTTTTTACCAAGTGCTGCAAAGTTTGTAATAAATAATAATTTTATAATGCCATATCAGGACTATACGGTGGATGTGCAACACATTCCAACCAAGCACCAATTATTTGTCAGTCGCTTGTTTTGAACTGCATCAGATGTATCTGTATTGTTTTGATTTGGTCATCAACTTAAATGAGACGACCAGAGCGTTCCTTATCTTTACGTGGAAAATAACCTGAACAAAATTTGGCAAACCGATATTGAAACTAATATCCTCTTAAGGCCTAACTCCAGTTATGTAATCCATGGTTGCTTAGATTTTGTTTTTTAAACTGGAAATTGCAATTAAATTAATGATGCCTTGCAGAAAGTATTTCACTACAAATGAATAGACAGGAATAGCTAAATCTATCTTTTCATAACAGTAATCAAAAATATTTTCACTCTCATGCTATACATACATAAAGAAAACTATGTATTCATCGATCTTTTATTGAGACGAAATAAGAAAAAGCGGTCTGCGAATCTACTAATAGAAATTTCCTCTAGAACGATTTTCATTAGTAAACAACGAGCTATTTTCTACACATTTTAATAAATATATTCCGGTTCTTATTTACGTCAATTCCAATTATATCGGAAATAGGAAAATCGATGCTTGAATGCAAGGGCGTATTTGTCATCCTAGATACAAATTTAATCTTACGAGGGGGAGGAGTAACAAGAGAAGGAGAAGATTGAGGTTGTTGTTCTTACTTACATTTTATTTTGTTTGTTCGAAGTTTTGCAAGGATCGAAGAAGCTACGGTCGCGTGTAGGCAGGCATAATAACTTCGTTTTACCACCCCAGAAGCTCGATCGTAAATTGTGGCAGTGTAAGGATTAACACCGAACAGTTGTAAAATCTACATAGATTTCGTGGTTTTATTGTTACCCTACTTAAAAATTTAATTCGGTTGTCGCAAAGAACTTTTCCAATCTTACCATGTATAGGAAAAACGGAGCGAAGAAGAAAAACACAATTTTCCATGACTGAAAGCATGAGATATTTACTTCTTACGCTAGAGAATTCTGTAAAAAACTATAGTACAACATTATTTTAATACCCTATAAGGTGAATAATTGCAAAATTTAATGATTAAATCCTTGCACCATAAAGCAAAAGTTTTCAAACAAACCGAATCCATTGCACAGACATCCCCTAATGAAGGCTGCTTTTGAAATATAATGCACTACGCCTGCATGCAATGGTTTTGATATAAAAGACAATTCATTATATTCCACCTCCGGCATAAATGAATCCCTCTTGCAAACTTTGTGAACCCAATACGGGATGAACGTTAGCCAAGCAAGGGAGGTAACAAATATGAACCTTATTAGAAAGATGTCGAAAGCACCTGCCGTAGATATGTCAGAGGTACACTGTAGCGACAAAAGATATTGATTTTGCAAACATCGGAGTACATTTTCCTTCCACATACAAAAATCAACAACGCAATGCATTTGGATCTTTTTTTATTTCTAAGAACTTAACTTCATATTAAAGTTTTTACTCTCAGAAATTTATACTTTTCTCTTAGAATTAAAGTGATTCCAGAAATTTGTTTTACTTGCAGACAAATTCAATTTCTTGTTCGTTTCAATGCATTTTTGTCTTCGAAACGTTTTACAACGGGTTATTTTCTTATCTAGGGCTTTTTATCTTCCATAAATTTCCTTTCGTACTATTTTTAAGATCCATAGCTTTTCAGAAATGTATTTTGATACATATTCTATTTTAATATGTGATATTATTTTTCAAGTGTTTTTATAAAAACTTCTATTTGTTTCAGGCTCAAAAAGAAAACACAACGCAGGCAAACAAACGAATGGTGAAGGTCAAAGAAGATCCGCCTATGGCTGAGATAAAACCGCCGTCGACATCTTCGGGCTCGTCACACAGCACGAATTACACGCGGAAACCGCGAATTCCGAATCAAGTGCACTATCATCCCCCATTGCACCACTTTCCGTTCCATCACTATTGCTATTATTCCACCCCGGGGGCGGAGGATCCCTCCCAACGCTCTAACGGGGTGAACAATTCCACCCCTGCAAAGTTCTATTTCGGGCCGGGCTTCGAGCCGCAAATAGACCTCAACGCGTATGGGGCGGGCCCCAGTCGGCCTTCACAGAGTAGCGAACATGTCGTCTTATTCCACGTCAATCCCGGAGTGGTCATCAGCCTTCAGGTTGGCAACCGAATGGAAGTCCTAACAGGTGAGCAAACAGCAGTTTCATTTTGTCTTAATTGCGGAAATTTCCCATTTCTCAATCGGAAACTAGCTCGTCTAAGATGAAATTTATAGTTAACAATACTGTCAACTTTAATAGGTAATTATTTGACATTGACTTGATGTTGGGCAACAGTTGTTTGGTAGAAAATTTTATTTGTGCAAGAAAATTTTACCTGTTATTTATTTATACTTTATTAAAAATACACTTCGTTGAGAATGGAGCAGTGGAAAATTCCTACTATCAATTATACTTTAATAAATATCGTACATCTAATTTCGAACTCACAAATAAGCCACGTGAGTTGTCCAGAATCAAAATTCAATAATGACGAACTAATGAGCGCCGTTAAGTGTGGCCCATTACACTATCGGAATAGTGAAAAAATTGGATAGGTAGGGTCCTTGAACTAAATGAAAAACAAAAAAAAACATTTCTACGTTTGTCTATTCATAAATCTGTTTTTGAAACATATCATCAATTGTAATGATAAATGGATAGAATATGAAAATCAATAACGTGTAGCACAATGGATATATAAGAATGAATCACCAAAACCCTCACTTCATCTAAAGAACCTAATGATAAGTGTTTGATAGTCTAGATTAGATGAAATGAGCTCATGAAATCTGATTTATGGATCATGTAACTAAATGAATAAAATGATGTAAAATCTTGAAAAAAAAACTACCTTGATTGGTCGTCAGATCGACTCTTATTTTTCTGCATGATAACGCTAGACCACACACTTTACCTACTTAGTCAGTAATTTGAAGCTGGACATTTGTAAGAATTAAACGAGCTACTTGTATTTTGTTTTCACTTCTTTAAAAAGTGCTAACATGATTGGCAACAATAAACCACTTGAATTTCAATTTTAAACAACACTTTTGGTGTTAGATAAATCAAGAACACCAGAAACATTAGAAGAAACATGTACTTTTTCTAAAATTCGTTAGTTTTAACCACTGAAATAGTGACTAATTTTTACTAATTTTCGAAATCATTCGCAAATAGTTCTCTTACTTTTAAGCAAAAATTCCAAAATTTCAATTTTTATATTTATACCATTTTTAGACTGCGGCATGTACGATTCGTTAAAATACTATTAATCTCTTGTTTTACCTTCTTGCAAACGGAAAATCAAAATTACAGAGGCAATGTGTCCACGAAATGTCATTCTCGTTTTTGACTTTCTTCTACATTTGGTCAAGGCAGTTGTTTAAAAGCCTAACGTTAAAATTTAGTAAATAGGTTTGTGAGTTTGTGGCTAGTATTGAATAACAAAAAAATTGGAAGTGATCTGTTTGCTTATACATTTTAATACTAAACCCGTGTAAACTCAAATAATTGAGGTAAATAATGTTATGTGGAGCGTTATAAATTAAAATATATTGAAGAAATTCAAGACAAATATTTCTAAGTCTTAGTTGTCCGTGGTCTTAAAAACCATATTTAAAGTATTAATTCTAATAAAATATGTTTTGACTTTTAATTGCTCACAGATACCCTATATTTTATTTACAGTTTTAACTCGCTAGCTATACTCATTCATTAACTTCAAACATAATGCACACCCAAAATAATAATATCTATTCTAAGAATCAATTTTGTTTATTACTTGATAAAGTAAAAAAAGTTGCGGCTAAATACCATTAATAATTTTATAGTATGTCGATATTTATAGAATTACATTGAAAGACATTACAGCATATTTATCGTAAACATTTTATGGTTTACTAGTGCTGTGATTCACGCCTAATAAAATTTCATAAATATTTTTAATTATATGGATTTGATACATAAATACTTCCATTGTTTTATATTTAAACATTATTAAAACGCGATTCATTGACAAACAATGGGCTGAAACACCGATGGTAATCCCTATAAAATTTTAATAATATTAAAGTATATACTGAATGCATGTTATATTATCTTCTAATCAGCAATATTTTTCAATCCAAAAATCGGCTGTAAATTGTGCTGATAATAAGCTTATCGAAAACAAAAATTTTATTGCACTGTAAATTGTATTTTTGTGAGGATGACTAAGAATGTTGTTATTTCATTGCTCTTAGCATATGGTGATGTTTTTCTACAACCAGCCACTTGCATTTAGCACCAAAGCTCTGTTTATGTCAGTGGGCTCCGAGTCTAAACAAATTGTTATAATATTGTCACGTTCGCACAGAAAAAGTCTATAAATATATTTCAATTACTATCTATAACCAATGATCTAATTGCGGTTTTATTATGAAAACATACATCAGCCAAAAAGCAGACGGTCGTTGTTACAAATTCCATTTGACTGATGCGGGCTAGGAGCGATTGTTAGCTGGAGTAAACCAAAATGACGTCAGACAAATTTTCATATACAAATTCTGGTCACCCGGAACGTGTAAGATACCAATTTTGAGCCGATACTGCTATCAACTGAACGTGCTTCTGAGAATTTAGCGCGATTAGCATATTTCTGCAATTTTAATAAATATTTAGCTATATCAAGAATCGTATAATGCAAATCGTTATTCAGAAATCAATTATGCAGAATTTAAATTTTTCTTGAACCTTAATAACTAATAATAATCCCATGTAGACAAATATTTGTTTGTCCCGCTGTTTTATTTTTGTGTATAGATAATTTATTCCGGTCTCTTTGGTGACAAAAATTAACTCGAAGTGCTTATTGTGATAGCTGTTGAATGAAATAATTATTTTCTTAAAATATTCAAATAGACGAAATCGGTCTAATCTTTAAATGACCAAACTGAAGGGATATTTTCGAGGTAAACATTTTAAACTAGTTTGTACGGAAGATCACTTTTTTTAAAAGAATTAATAGGAATACAAGGGGTTAGTAAAATTTGACTGGCTTTGAAGTATAAATATTTGTTTTTTTATTATTAATAATTATGTTTAGATAGAATTATACTAAAGCATAATACGCTGTAGTTTTCTTGCTAATATATTTTTAATCGTATAAGAATCGGATTTTTATGCAGTAACGAGTTATTGTTTTCAAATAAGGAAACTGTTGCCAGTTCAATGCGTATGCAGAGAGATAACAAATCAGTCATAAATATTCAGCAGCTGAAAAAAACTAGTACATCCATTTGTCCGTAATTTTGCAATTAAAAGCGCTACAAATCATCCATTGATAGCGAAACAATGGGTTTTAAAAATCACGATTTATATCGGATAATGGTGAATGCTTGCGAAAATTTTGCAGCAGATCGAGGAAGAAGTGAAAGTAGGAAATCATCGTCAGATCTGCAGCTATAAACCGTCCGTGTATTGGAACGCTTGTTAATGCATTGAAATTACTGACTTATTTCGCATAGACATTAATTTCATCATAATAACTTGCAGCAAGGTTCAAATTTATTAGTTTTAATATAGATTGAAGGGTTACATAACGGTGTAATGATGGAGGTTTTGGATGATTGCGGACGTCATCCTGAGTGATTGAAGCACGGACGGATTGAAGTCTTACGATCGTTTGAAAATGAAAGTTATCAAACTGTGAAAATAAGTGACTTCGTTAAATCAGTGACCTTTTTTTCAATTTTATTTGCAAGTTTAGAAAGTATGTTTATTGCTGTTATGGTATATAGTGACATATCTAAATTCAAGGTTCGTTTCAGTTATTGTTCTATGTTGAACCTACATGTGTGTATACTGTATACACAACAGATTCGATATCTTCATGTGACCTTTTTCTAGACAGCGCAAATTATCATTTTCAGATCGTGATTTATGTGACGGGAAAAAATCAAAATCAGACTGGTATGGAAACCATTAATCTTTTCCATAAGCTTAAATAGAATTGCAGAAAAACTCTGACAATCTACACTTAAAATTAAATAGTTTCGTACGCAACTAGTTCAAACCGATATTTGAGTTTGGCCGGTATAATACAACATTTTTACGAAACATACATATATTTTTCTTTTTTTAATTATGTAAAGGGCTGTAAATCACAAGGATGGCAGTTAGACGAAGGTTGTGATGACTTGCCCATTTTGCTAATTTAGTACCTGCATCATAGTGTTCTAAATACAAATAATTATTGATTGCGGCAATATCATGGATGTATGGTCCAGAATGTATACTGAAAATAGCGAACAATTGCCGGTAATTTGCAATTCATACACTCGGAATGATTGTTTTTTTATGACTTTACATGTACATACTATGAATAAGACTATTAGTTGGAGATAGGCTCGTGTAAATAACGATAAATTTAGGTTGTGACTTGCTGGACGTACCAAAGGCTCGTAATTGCTTTGCATAAACGCCCACCGAAGGCTAAACAATATCGGAATGGAAATTATTTAAAAAGTTAACAACGGAATAAATTCGTTCGATGGGATATTTCAATTAGCTGGATTCGTGGGCGAATGCGACCTTTGCCCGGCTTAACCTATTCTTCTTCAGTTTAAAAATGTTTTATCTCATCAGTACGGATTGAAAATAATGATTCCAGCTAGTATGTAGCAATAATCAGTCGGTTTGAGTTCTCCGTATCTGCGTTTAGGCGAATAATATTATAATTCCTATGTTTTAATGGTATGAGAAATAAAAATCTATGTGCGAAACTAAACTAAATTATGAAATAAATATCTAAAAGGCCTTTCATTACATAAATACGTATTGAATTAGGCTATAAAAAATCATAGTGAAGTACATAAACACTGGATAAAATGGGAAATTAACTAAAATAAGCTAAGTTAATCACAGCAATAGCACCAAAAAGAACATTAAGGAAACAAAATAAATATCCAGACCATCAAAGTAATGCTCCAATGGTAAAATTTAAAACTTGTTCGAAACAAAAGATTTTTGATGATTTAATTATAGTGGATACGCATTTTAGTGTAGAAATTTATATTTTTACATTCTTTTATTTGTTGTGGGGATCAGTTCTTATAAAGTGCATCATTTTTGAGTAATAAACGATTAATGAAAAGTCTTTTACGTTGATTTTGCTATTTTTATGCGTTTTAATTGAGAAAATAAATGTGCACATATGAGACAAAATGTTCTCAATTTAAAGTTCAAGAGTTTTGGGTTAATTGTTTATAACTCATAAATGATGCATTTTATGAAGAAAAATTATTCCCACAAAACACTAAACTTTATATCTTTACACAAATCTAAAGCAAAAATATAATCTACAAACAAACCTTTTGAACTATTCTGAATTTCAAAAGAAGATTTCTCTAAACCACAGGAGCTAAACAAAAATACCCGCTGAGTGGTTGCCTTCATATGTTTTCTATTGCCATTTTTCACGTGTTCATCCTTACACTTGCAACAGTCGCTACGATACACATATTAATATTCTGAATCCCGAAGACTTGACTTATACAAGTGTATAGTTTCGTAGAATTTGCATGCAAATAGATCGCCCGTACGCCAATCCCCATCTTAATTAGTTAAGAGATGATCAAGAGTTGTTTTCTAGTAAATGCCAGATTGAAATATCGAACTGTTAGAACGCCCTATTGATCCAATCCTTTCTTAGTCAGACATCTCCGGCATACAATGACCTCTCCTTCGAAACTAGTCTTTGAATCTAATTAGTATTAGGTAAGTGACAATAGACTTTAAGATGAGTTTCGTGGTTTGCAGCATCTAAATCCATCGAGGACGTTGAAACCCGCACGTAGCACCTAATAATACACTGATATAAAGCGATAAGTGAAAGCTAGAACTGCTTCTATTACTTTTCAATTTTAAACTTTATACTTGCTAAATGTCAAGGAATGGTGAATAGACATTTTCGCAAGATAAAATGGATTAGCTTTAGGTAGGTATATACGTTGTATTTGCTAAATTCAGGTTTATTTATGTAATGGCATCTTTACTTTTAAAGGTTGTGCAATAGTATATTGTATTGAAATACACTCGACCGGTGATAATTTCAACTAGAGCCCAACTGCAACATAGAAATAGTAAACTGGTACGATTCGTGCATCATTCCTCATAACGAAATTTATATTCCCCTGAAAGACAAATATGATGTGAAATTAAGCTACCAAGAGGCGAAATTAAGCATCTCAGATGTGGCTTTTGAGATTGAGCGACTCGTCTCTTTCTGTTTTCCCCCCACCTCGCTTTAAATATGTTGAACTAAGTGGAATAATTAGGAATGTAGTGAACTGCAAGTCTGTTACAAATTTAAATTTATCAGCGGAAGCATGTGAGAAGAGCTTCCGTCAATTTCCACGCCTCCTGGCTACTTCGTCTTTGTTTCTACTTCCACCATTAGCGAATAAATAATAAAATTTAGGTTCGCCACAATCAAAAACTTTGGCAGACACACTTAATCATTCTCCGCGCCCAAATAAATAATAACTGTCTAAAAATTTGTAGCTGCCAACAATTGCTCAGCAGCTGTATATAAACCTAATAAACCTGTAAAAACTTCTAAATATGTCATACCTTATACGGGATCCGTACATTTATCTCTGTTATTGTAGTCGTTATACTTATTTAGTTTATTACCTGCTCATATTTGGCGCAAAGGTTCCTTGTTGCTCCTTTAATATTCGCTTATTAACTACTATTAGTTTGACCATATGCGAGGAAATTTCTTCCACTTAACGCCCAATTTGGGGCCGGTATCTAATTAATATATACATTTGCATAATAAATATGGAAAATACAGTGACAGCCTACGGGGTAGCATTTTTCTTTTTACTTTGAGACAAAAGGGGAAAACAAATAAAGGCCATAATGTTTGTTTACTACCAAGCACCTCCATTTTACAGCTCGACAATAAAAACGGGAGTATCTGCAATCGGAAAAAATCTGCACAACGCTCCATAGGCATAAAAACGAATGGTTTCATTTAAAACCTCTAATTTGAAAATTTATGGCGATTTCATCAGCCATAAAATTGTAAAAGCCTGTGTAAGATTTGTTTATAGATTACAATACCCCGTATAATTGCTTTTTTAATAGACTCTTTTTGAGGAAAACCTGCAAAGGAAAAATTCTTAATAACAACAACTATGTTCGATGTTTGATTCATTTTCGTCATTATTAATTTATCTGCTTTGTTTGACTCGGCGTTACCAATTGTCTACAAATGATTCAAGAATGTTAATTATTTTGTAAAACACTTTAAAAACTATTAGAGCCGTGCTAAGTTTAACGATTTAAAGTAACTACTAGTTTTGAAATGCATAAACGAAGTTAACATCAAAAATTATTTGTAATTTATTAATGGCTTGTGCGCTAAACTTTTTAATATTTTTTATACATTTTCATTCTAATAGTAATATTCTTGATTATGCTACAGCAACTCAAATAAGTACCACGAAGAACACTCGAAAAGAATAAACGTCATCAAATCCTCATCACAAGAGAAAAAAAATCCATTAAAAAATACCATGATATATTTCACAATCATAAGTTTATAGTTTTTGCCCGGACATGATTCTTTGATTAAAAATTTTCATATTCACTTTCAACAAATTAGGTTTTACTATCAGAAAGCAAATTTGGTTATATCATTTTTATTTACGGATTTCGAAATGGATTTCTAATGCATTAAAAACTGTTTTTTAATTAATAACCGTCAAATGTAAATGCTTATAAAAAAATTCAATTTTCTAATCCATTATTTGGACAAGCATTTCCCGTAAATTTTTACAGTTTCATTTAGAAGTTACTTGTTTTGGAATGCAACCTATAATTTTAAAAAGTGTTAAATTCATAACTGCTATATCAACTGCTGAGATTATTAACAGAAATAATTAGTTCAGTAAGAATGCACTTAAAAAACATTTAAATATTTATAGCTCATATTTTCACAAGCCCAGGAATTTTAATTACTTATGTTGGTGTTCTGAGTTTGACCACTTAAACCAAATATTAGTTTTGAAAAACATAAACTAGTTCATTAAAATTATTTACAGTTTACAATATGCTGTATTAAACTTCCGCTATAAACTTCCACCGAGTAGTTATTTTATAAGCAATTGCGAAAACAATTGTAATACAATTACTTACTGAAAGCTTTCAGTTTATAAATGCCTTTACAGTTCGTGAACAAAAAATGAATTCAACACTATTAATTTGTGAAATAAACTGATTAGAGGAGTTGAACTTAAAAGTACAATATAATAAGCACTTTAGCAAATTATGCACGGCTTCGTAGATACAGGATATTTGTTTATACCTAATGGTCGCTCCTACAATATGTTGCACAAACAATAGAAATGCGCTTGCTGAATTATTGTAGATTATTCCTTCGTAAAGCTTTAAACACAAAATTCCATGTCGTAAACAATTTGGGATATATAAAAAAAATATAGATCCACAAGCGCAGATGAACGCATATTGTTATGTGGCCAAAAAATTTGATTGATTTTAAAACTGGAGGATTCTTTACCCTCTACTTTTATTTGTTAATGTGGTCTGACTTACTAGCTTTGCTTGACTCTTTAAATTTTGTAATTTTTTATGCAGTGGCCATTATTTGAAACTTAGCGTGAATTTTTGACTTTTCATACATTCTCTCTGTTGATTTCAATCATACTTAGTTATATCAGCTTTGCCGGAGATTTTTCGTAATTTATATTATTGATGTTCAACAGAACTTCTATAATTACTAAAAATTTGATTAATTCACACGTTTACTTGTTCTTTTATAACGGTCCTTTAATTTTCTTGTAGAAAAATAGTGCATCAAGATTTTTAAATGCTAACGATTCGTCGATTGTTGCTCATATTTCTTTGTAAAGCATTAAATTTGAGCCCTGATATGTGCCTTATAGGCAATAGAATGAATGCCTAAGTGTCAATGCATTCTTTGTCCGAAAACCAATCCTTCCTAACTCTAGTTTGTTGATGGTGGAATAAAGCTGCGTTCATTCAAAGTATAAAAGATTCTGGTCCTACTAAGGCCTATATTATTTGCTGACACCTATATAATGATTCAACCTTTTTCACAACTTTTTCTTTTATTTTTCTCTCGATGTAGAGATTCTTCTAACAAACATTATGTAACGAGATGTGATAATATAGGAATAGATTTTATATATCTATCTGTTATGAATAACTTAAAAGTGCTGAATGTGGGTTGTTGATTTTAACATCTTCATAACCAAGTCCTTTATTTATTTCAAAACGTCTGTTAATAGAAACTCTTACATTTTATTACAAATCAAAATTTATGGACTCACCTCCTTTATCATTCACTTGAATTGATGATTGATTTAGATAAGATGTTTATTATTCTTGAGCAAAATGTAAAATTAAATTGTATCATCTGTAAAACCAACATTCTGTGAAACATAGGTATTTTATTTAAGGCTTTACCAAACGTATACTTTAAAGGAGTATCTACACATCAATTTCGTCATTTTCATAAGTCGGCATTTATAAATTACGTGAAACTTTATATAAAACAAGTACCGGTCCTTAGCCCCTTTGTATTTAAATATCAAAAAAGATCTAAACCTGTACTGTTAATTTTGAAAAAGAATCAATCTCTAGTTTTTCCTATATCATCAATGGTGTACCGATATGAATTCCTAACGTATTTTTAAAATTCGCTTTTTTTTTGTTGCTGACACCAGAACGGGTTAGAAATTTCACTGTTCGCGGTTCAGAGGCTTGATCTGGGCATTGATGAGTCAGTCAGGTTACTGTACTTTACGTATAAAAATATCGATAGTTAAACCAATATTTAATTAACATTATTTTCACGGCTACATCATTGTATTGACTTTATTTCATTATATCTGCAAAAATGGCGAAAACGTAGTTAACGCAACGTTTAAACAAACTGTGTATGAATAAACCATCTTGCAACTTTACATTCTAAAAGCTCTTATAAATTGTTAAGCTTCACGCTTAGCAAAAGCCTGGAAATTTATATTGTAATATCTATATAGATATTAAGCAAAAACATGCTTTTCATTAAACTGTAGAAAATAACATTGGATTTCAAGGCACACTGCGAGTGTAATAAAATCGCAAAAGTTGACAATGATTAAAACTACTATTTGTATGACACCATTCATAAACAATAGGAGGAAATTCCTGATTGTGAGTACATAGTGCTACAACTACTTTCGTTTTATGTAACACTATATATGTGTCTGCCGGATGTAAAAATGAGAAAACTTCACAAGCTATACATATCGCTAAAAATTATGATTGCCGGGATCTCCATAAACATAGTTCGCAACCGCGCATTGTTATTCAGCACACGTTTTTTCTAAAATCCTCTGTATCCGCAATAAGATGAGTCACATGTAAGTGCGAAAATGATGGTATATTGTCTCTAGATGATATTTGTTTTTATTGCATGTATTCGCGAAAGCCATTTACACTTAGTTAATGAGCAGACAAATGATAATTTGTCGTTGTGAATGAGACGTGGGCGTTGCTTAAAATCATTAATTCTCAGATCAATGAAATTGACGTAACAAATGCACTAAAACAACTCCGAGTATTAATTACATTTGAAATAAAAACAGTTTATTAAAAAAGGATTAGCGTTCTCCGTCCCATAACTCTTTATCGCCAATGAAATACTATCATGCAATAATTTCTATTTTTAACTTAATACGAACAATGCAACGTCGTAATTTTAACATTCAAACTGTAGCAACTATTTCGTAGCTTTAATGCGGGGCAAAGTGCAAACATAAAATTTATACATACTTACAATGTCTTTTAAAACCTCCCAATATAGCTACTGTGCACCAAGTAATTGAGAAGAATGGTTAAAGTGAAAAATCTAGCCGGACTTTAATTAAAACTACCTCTTCGGTAAAAGGATGGCCACATAAAAGTTAAAACTTTGATTTAGAAGAAGGGATTATGAACGAAGAACACCCCCAGACGGGTTATGCTTTCTCCGCACTGCGGTTGGGTCAGACCGCGTTCCAGTAGCTCGAAACTAGGAACTATTTAATTAAAAAAGAAGTAATATAGAATCTGAAAGCACACAGGATATTAACGGGGCGCGTTACAAGGAATTTCCATTTTGAAAAATTCCCTCCTGCACACAAAAGTTTCCTGCGAGTCAACACAATTCGATAAATAATATGTTCGTTAAAATTCTAGTAGCGATTCCCTCTTGCGAGCTCAGGCCGGGTTAGGTTTAATGACACCCACATCGCATCGGCATCGTCATTCCACACCAATTCTACTACCTATATATTTTCGCTCCTTTACCACAATTCAACGTCGAAGGTTGCGCCGCGACGTTCAAACATCCAATAAAGACGAAGACTTCAGCGACATGAAATACAATTTGAACCTTTAAAAACTCAATTTTTCAAATTCTAATACCTGTCGATATTCATTGTCCAATCTTTGTTGCAATAGAAGATTTTTTATAATGTCCATTATTAATTATTATTTTATATATTTAACTAAGTCTGCTGAGTGTCAGACACTGATTGACGGACCCCTCAGCGCGCAGCCCAAATAGCTATACGGAAGAGTGTTACATTTTTTTGACAGATCGTCTTTATTGTGCAGGTAAGGACTTTGGAAGAAAGTTTAGAAATATTTTTTCTAAGGAGTAAAAATATAGGTTGAATGTTAACATATATGTAAAAAATAACTAGAAGTGCTAGAAACACGAAACTTAATCTGCTGCTGCGCTTACCAAACTGCTTCTCCAAACTGACGATAGAATGCATTTCGCATAATTGATTTAACTCATTGTAAAGAACACAGAGAAATAAGTATTGTTTTCGATTACCCTATTATAGTTTTAAAATCTCTTAGTTTTTAAGAACGTTGTGTTTTTAATTGAAAAATAAAACATATCTTATCATCTCAAAAAGTATTTAAATTTATTATGCCATACAAATATTGGGGCAAAAGTATAAAGGAATCAGATAGCTAAATTATTACAGGTACGGCTTTCGCTAGTGAATATTGCTGGCTTACAGATTTTAAAAGAAAAACAACAAATTAAATTCCGTATAATCATGAAAATGCTTTAGTCCATCGTTTTCTGTACATTTTCCCATCGTCCGGACAATTTATGCATACCAAGTCAATAAAAATCTTCCGCTCTTTATGGATGCAAGTCATCTTCGTCCAACAAAGCTCGCAATGTCATATCTCACCTTCATTGCTTCTTATCTACAACATCCAAGTCACCAGTTTCCAAACGATGAAACCACCGTTCACACGAATCTTGTTACATGCTCACTATAAGTTCCTCGAAGTAATCGAAATAACAACAGTTTTTTCAGATGAAAACAAAAACTTAATACTATTTCTAAAAGCTTTTTCTTCGGTATAAATATGAACATATTGACTAGAACAATGCACGACCATACACACTTTTTCAGTCTATCACAAGTGCGCGTCTGAAACTTGTTGATGACATAAGAAAATAGCACGATGTCGTTATTGCACAAACTGCATTGGTTCACCATCTGTTATCTGAAATGTGCATTTCATACTTGTCACCTTGTAAGTGAACCTAAAAGCAGGTGTCTGGTTAAAATATAGTTTAATTAAGTTTTAATAATTATAGAATAAAATAGTGAAAAAGAAAAAGAAATTAGCATAAACATTTTTTAGATAAGATATAAAAACTGAACGTCGCTGACGATTAATTTGCCTGATGGGCAATCATCGTAGCGAAGAAGCATTAAAAATTTTGTCTATAAATAGACAATGATTAACAATACATAATTAATTATAATATATATTGAAAAAATTCACTTTTAGTTTTCATCATTAAATTGGCAGTACATATGACTTATTATAGCAGTTTTAAATATATATTATTATGTCTTCAATTCAATAGAAATAAACCTTCCAGAAAATAGACTTAATAAGGTGGTTTTGCAAAGACGCTAGTTCTGCAAAGGCATAGATGCCACAAATGAGAAAAATTGACATTTTAATTCGTGAAAAACTAAAAATTTAGAGAACGGTTAAAGAAATAATAATTTGAAATTTTTTAAATGCATCTAAGTATTAAATTTCTTTTCGTAGACATAAAAAAAGGTTGTTTCTTTGAAAAATAAGTATATGTGTGATTTAATGATTATCAAAAATACAATTCACGAGAGTTCAAACAACAGGATCTGTTGATGGTATAAATGACAGTGGTCAGTGGTCTTAAAACTCAAGGTGCAGTACTACTAACTAAGGTAAAATTTAACATTGCAAAACATTAGAGCTTCAATAAAATATAGATATGAATACTTTAAAATGGGATGTGATTTGGCATAATTACCAAAATTTCCATAATTGGATATTAGTAACTATGGAACAATTGCAACAAATTTCTGTGAATCGTTTTTCGACCAATCATTCAATATTTAAAACTGAAGTATACATCTAACTCATCCACATTTTAGATTTCTTCTGAATTATTCAAAACTCATATTTTTTGTTTTTCAAAGATATATATTACGCATTTGAAAAAATAGCTATTCTCTTGATCTTGCCGCTTTTTTGTAGTAATTACATTTTTTCAGTCAAGCACGTTCATTTTTTATTGTGCTGTGATAGAGATTTTCGTAGTTCAAGTCAAGAGAGTTAGCATTTCTAGCTTTAGAAATTTTATGGTGTATTACCTGAGGACGTAATTGAATTAAACATTATAAAATTCATTTTGTCATGAATATCAACAAATGTCCCGATTAGAGTATAAAGGTAACAGATTGGTACAAGATAGATATTTAACGGATGATTTGGTAAGATGACTGAGTTGCTTATTCTAATGTGACCGAAACTATTTTTTGTGCTAAAATTTGCCATTAAATATAAAGCAATAGTTTTAAAACACTCTTGACATATACCTCCAGGAAAAAACACTTGAATATGTAATCATATCATAACAAATGATATTATTCTGAAAAACATCAAGCAAATTCTAAAATTCACCCAAACAAAACAGTTGGTAATTGCTACACGTTTAGACATCACAAATCACTATAATGTCATTTTTATTAATTTTTGTTTTCATATTATCTGAATGATGCTGTTTATAGACGTTGCATAACTCCATATATACCACGTTGCAAACAATGACGAACATTTTCTTTCTGAGAATGATTTACATAATATCTAAACCACAAAAATTATAACAATTAAACATCCTACGTACCTTAATTTAGAACTACCTTGCAATACAACAAAAATAATACATACAATACCTTAGCAGTTTATTATGTGTAATACGATGAATTAGATAAACAAAGGCAATTACTAATGAAGCTTTAATAACACAACGAAATTCAAAAATCGAAAATAGTTTTAATGCGATTTTATCTATCATGTTTAAATTCCGAAATGCAAAACTTGAAATCTCTATATTGTGCATGATTATAGAGTACATGAGTTAAAGTATAAGAAGGAACTTTTGCTAATGTTGCAGAATAAAGCAATTGCGCAACATCTAGCCCGGAAATAACTTTTCGTTTCCGTTTCTAATAATTCATTTGCCATTTTACACCTATCAAGCTAACAAGCGTCCTTCAAAGAGACCGTTTGATGCTCTAATTAATAACGGGCACAAATATTTCGCTGCCTAATTGAATATGTTACGCTAATTAACATATTAAAAGTCATTCAGATTCTTTACAACCGATGTTATCACATTTAAATCCCCAAAACGGAAGTTGTTTAGCTTGTAAGCAACAAATAATCTACAACTATTTAGATTTACGTATATATAATACCTTCATGTATACTATGATAACTACAATGCATTCACATTTATCTGATACATCGCATCAATTCATTTAAATTTAATCAGTTTCGTTCAAATTTAACAACTTCACATACAAAAGAAAGCACAACGCTCGTGCAGTGCAACGCAAAAATTACATGATTTTTTTTTAATTTATGACAAAAGGATATCCCTTGACGCCTGAACATGACAGTGTCGCCAATTATTGAGGCGAAAAATCGCTGACCCGTTACAATCACGATGAAGATGATTTTAACGGATTTATTAAATACATAATTAATTTTAGATGGTTCCGCAGTTTTATTTCCCACTTCCGCAATGAGTGGGTGTCATTGTTTTATTTTTGATAACGCAAGCGATAACTAAAGCAGTACGAAATTATTTATCTGGTGCACAAAGGGGGAATGTTCTGCTAATATCTTTGAGCTGCTCTGGTTTTACATTTTCGTTCCAACCTCAAAGTATGCGTATCACAAAAGGCCACCACATCGCTTCGGTTGCCCCAAAAAGGGCTTTAGAGAGAAACTTTTGCCCTTTAAAACAAAGTTTATTTAAGTAATCAAATAAGTATCATTTAGATATTTTAGTCGCGACCCAGAGAGCACGTTCTCTTTTCTGATAATTCAAGCGTCAAGTCCATGGACATAAAATTTGAATATGCCAATTGATGTATATAATAAATATTATAATTAATATAAACCGGAATTAAAATAAAACCAAATTAGTGGTACCACGAATATAGGATCATGCTTCAGCATGCAATCAAACCGTTTTAGTATATCTTCGAGATAATTATCAGCTAACCGAACCAGACAGAAAAATAAACCATAATTGGTACGTATGTTGGGCACGCATGGCTCTTCCTTCGAGCTCGATCCAGTGCTGGTGGTCCAAAAGTTTTCGTCTTGTTTTCAAAGAGAAGCCGAAAGCTGGTCGCAACTTTCGCCTTAGCCGGATTAATATTAAAGTTTGACTCTCGGCTTTCATTACAGTGTTTTATTAAATAAAGGCGAGTTCATTTACATTCGTTAATTCGTTTAATTAAATTGCGAATTTGGAAGTACTCAGGATATTCCCCCTTTGGATTATTCCCTCTGCCAAACCAGAGAATGTCTCTTTGCCCCGGAGGCTCCGAGCACATCCTGGGTTTCGGGAGTTTGAATGGATAAGTATCCTGATCACGGTTTTCATTCTAAGATCTAAGTCTACTTAAATTACAAAGCATTCATATTTAATTGGTTTATTTTTGTTTCTTTGATTGAATTGGTGCTATTTTAATTGAGTTCGAACACGCAAATTCCATATTTGTGTTTGACAGAATATTCTTCCTAGAAAATATTTTTGTTTATCACATCCTGTCTAGTTTTGTTATAGTTAAAATAATAATTTGGTATTTGTACGGTTTCAATGGCTATTTTGCCTATTCACAAAAATCAATATTCCATAAATTATGTGATTATATCACCACAAAAAGCGTAAATAATGTACTCATATCAGATAGGTGCTTTATTGCTGAATGAATTATTAAATGCTCGGTTTTGTTTGTACTAGATCGAGAAAATAATATCCAGGTAACCTTCTAAAAGTATGACTATATTTACTTACTTTTGAAGTCGGTATTTCAGTTTATTTGTTTGCACAAAAACGAACGGGCTGTAAGTTAAAAATTTAGCTTTGATGATATCAATGTGTATACAGCAAATATATAAATTTGACACAGTATCACATTGCTTTATTTATTTCACTTAAACGTAGATCCTGTAAGTGTAGGAATTAGCAGTTGACAAGATATGACAAAATGAAGCCGAGTTTATTACTTATTTAAATGTTTCAAAACACTTTAAACCCTAAAAAGGCTCACTTTTCCAAGTAGTATGTTTTCTCTATTGAAAGTGAACTAGGCTGAAAAAAATCATTAGAATTTCACACGAGCTTCCATTTTTATGTATAAATATAGAATTACTTTATCATATAATTTTGAAACCAGAAGTTTACGATTTAGTAGAACAATTCAAGTTTGCTGTAGTTCACAAGAATTCATTTAGGTAGTTTTATAGCAAGATTATTTTTCTGTAGTTCATATAAGCACCTACATGTAAATTGACATTACATTTAGAATGAAAATTGGTATTGAGATTTGTCATATCAAAGCGTTATGAAAAAGCAATCGATCAACAAAAATGGGGCGGTTTATCTGGAAGCATTATTAATAGCTTTATTGGCCCAGGATCGTTTTCGTGAAATAATTAGTAATTCATTGAAATATTTTTGTATATTCTGCAGTAGTTTTTTTAAACACGAATAGATGCGCAATTTTTTAAATCGCAATGGAAAAATTATTACCGAATGCGCATATATGCTGAGGTTAATAACTTGGTAGGAAGCCTAAAAATAGTAAGACATATACTGGCTAATAACATGGAATCCAGCAGGAAGATACAACAGCTTTCGTTTTATGGAAGGTTAGTTACACGTTTAAATCAATACTTTGCGCTTGGCTGCTTGATTAACTTGCACATTCCCAGCATTTTCAAATTTAGCCGAACATAACTCACTTAAGTTTTTTTAGATGGAGAGCAGCCACAATTTTTTGTGCAGGAATTTTCCTACATATTTCTGAATTTTTTCTAGCACATTTGCTCAACTTAGTGTTGAATACCAAAACACATGGTAAAGTGCGATTCTGGCAGCGTGATTTTTTAATTAAAAAAGCATCCCACGCGCAGCTTGGTATCATCATTAAGTCATGGAATATTTGAAATGGGCATTCTGCTGAGTTCCATTCACTTTTTGCGGCTTTTTCTCCGAAAAACTGTGAATAAATATGATTTTCATTTCATGGAATATGCAAATGCGTACGCGATGAAGCAAAAATCAACCCTTAGTTCTCGGTGCTCACCCAAAATTAAATTTCAAAAGAACAAAACAAAATGTTCACTTAAAATATGGGTACTCACATAAAATATAGCTAGTGTAGATATAAAATATGGCGATGTGTTAATAAATAGAGAGTACGAGGTATCTAGAGACTTAATGTTCGTGTTGAAGCTCTTCGAACGCTCTTTTCATCCAAATGCCGATATAAATTGGCAATTAGTTACGAATATAAATTAGATTTAGGCCAACATTCAGGGTAAATTTAATATTCGCAGCCTCATCTCCTGAGGGTTTGAATTTTGTTTCTTTATTGGATGAACGATCGATGGACGGGATGCGTCAAGTAAGAATAAATTGACTTTGAGAAGTTCACTTTTTGCTGCGTTTTGTTATTACGGGCCGCCCTTCCAACCCTTAATGTCGACGAGAAATTCAGTCGTCTGGGCGAGATCGTTTTCGCGGATCCCGTAATATTTACACACGCTCTCAAAGAGGAACATCGAATCTGTACCGGACAGAATGTTAATATGAATAAACAACAGGTTGCCTGTTTGGTTAAGAGGCACGTAAAGGTACGTTCTTAAAGGTCAAGGCTGTCATAGCTGTATTTTACATCTATTATAATGGGTATGAGATTAGTTTATTATATCAACTTTAAGATCGTATAGGCTGAATGTGTTTATTTGTTCAGTTGGCAAAGGAAGGAGTCCAGTCTGGAAACTTTGCATAATTGCTCTGTCACCAGACTGGAAAAACGAGCAGCACCAAGAAGAAAAGTGCGGAAGCAGACACATCTTTTTTCAGGACGTTGAGCATTATTTTATCCTCTCAGTAGTGTCCTGTCAAATGTTCCACTCTCGCGCAGTGAAAGGAACTAAATATCTCTGCTAAAGAATATTGATGAACTTGCCGCTCGCTTGGCTTATGGAGAACGTGTTGACTGTCATGTCGATGTGGAACCACTAGAATAAACGCCGACTGTCGACGAAATTGAAAACTATTTAACTATTTATTTCTTGCCCATTATCGATTACGAAACTCTAGTTTAGCTCGAGCAATTTCCTATCGATTTATCGATCTACTCTAGAAATTCTATCTGATACTTAGAGTATCGTGTATCCGTCATATTATTCTGTCATTGCAAATATTAAGTGCGCCATTATTACAGCAATGGATTGCAGCAAACGCATTCAATTAAAATGAAGTTATAAAATATCTCTGGCACTGGGAGATTTATTGCTGACAGAAGGACGTACTAACAGACGTTTGCTGTGTTCATGTTTTCTTCGTACTGCTTGCTTAATGCATTGAATAAAATGAATGGAATCAACAACGAACACGAAGCGGCTTGCCGTGTTGTACTTTGTTTTAGATTGTAGCTTGTGGGTTTTGGTTCATGAAAATTTTAATTACTGGTAGGTACATAGTTGTGTGTAAACAGTATTACAAACAAAAACTCGGTGTAGATACAGCTTTGCTCAGGAAGTAAATTCGTTTGATTTGCACGAAATGCTATCGGCGAACAACAGCACAGCATCGTCACGCTAACCTTCGACGATTTTTGTACGGGGGCGAATTGATCGCTGTAGCCATTTCAAATTTTAAAAGAGGGAAGTTTATCAGAGCCTCAACTAAGGTCTCTTTGTATTTCAATTAAAAAAATCTGAGCCGTCTACACTCAACAGTTCGTACCTACCGACGATGCTAAAATAATAAGAAATGTTTATACTTTCAAGATTTATATATAGTCCAGTACAATTTAATATCACAATAAGTTTATTAAGAATCTTCGCTTCTTGTCTAGCAAGTTTTTAAAATATTTAAAACTAATATTTATTTTCTATACTAAAACTACAATTTAATATTGTGTTCTTGTAAACCCTTTTGCATAAGTGAACTTTTAATGCTGAACTAGAAGATATGCAGGTAACAGCAAAACACATAATTTTTTGCTATACTCGACGCACCAGGTTTCATATGTATGTAGAAGGTTGCCAATTTAAAAGTTCACAAGCTATTAACTACTGACTGAGCAAAATGAAAAAATGCACAGTAAACCCTAACATTTCATCTTTAGCTTAAAGTAAGAATCCTCCCCTTTTCATATCCTTGAATTGAATGATTAAAGAAACTCGGGGCATATTAATTTGAAAGAAAATGTAATATACATGTGTGTGTATAAATAAGCTTCCGCAGTTTTGTTTAAAAAACTAGGCATTTATTGTGAAAAAAATGGAACCTCTGTTTTTTTTTTAGAAGTATTACCTATCGCTTGCCACTTTTTTCCATCTTTGTTGTAACATAGGGATACCACTTTGGAAGTATGCTTCATCTTTTAAGGCTATCCAGGAATCGATCAAATTTTTTGGTATCTTCATGTGAGGTGTTGGTCAGACAGGCCATGCGCTATAAAAGGAAACAAATAGAAATCATAAAGACCAATGTCTGGTGAATGCGGCGGGTGGGCTAAATCTTCTCAATTGACTGTTCCCAATTAACATATAGACGAGCATTAACATGCATGTGAATAGCTTTGTCCGGCCTGGATCAATAGTCGGTGCGCTTTTCCTTACGTACTCAACTCAATCTCATCAACTGTGTTCGGTAGACAGCCCCCATAATGGTTTCGTTTAGTTTGAGCTACTCATTATACACGACACCAAGCTTAATCCCTCTAAATTCACAATAAGAGATTTTTCCATGAATAGCTGGTTTAACTGCAGATATTGAAGTATGGGCAGGTAATCCCCATTTCTTCTTTCTTTTGATTAGAGAATCCATTTTTCATATGACTATACCGTATAGAAATTCCTTTCCTTTATGCCATGCCTATATTTTCTGAAATCTTACATTATTTTATCCAGAAATATTGCACTTGATATAATGGTAATTTTAGGATTTAAACCATAAGTTTGATGTTTTTTAAATGTTTCATTATAAGTTAATCACAATCATATACATTTTTTGTATACTCGGATTTTAAATCCTAATAAGATTTATCTTGATTGCTAGATACAGTTGTAATTCTGTTAGTTTGACTAAAGATTTATAATGTATCTTCGATTGCTAATCTGCACTGATCTTTTTATGCTTTAGTCTAAGATGTTCGCCTTGTTATTGTTTAATAATGACATCCGTAATCCCTGATTCTAGTATTCTTCAATCTTGGAAATTTGATCATATTGTCCTGAATAACTTAAACTAAAAATACTTTATAGTTTTAGAATTTTCAGACTTTACTTCAGGATTCTAGATTGTGTGATCCTAAACCCTTAATTAATCTGGGTGCTTTGTTGGAAAATGTAAATAATTTCAAACTCAGATACATCTAAATGAATAACCACTACACATTATATTGCTTTGAGTGTACCAATCGACATTAAAAGCATTTAAGGTAAACATCATAAATATTCCTAAATCCCGCAGGTATACGCATCTAAACGTTTAACAGCTATAAATGTTTCATGTACATAAAAGTCGAGTATCAACCACCACGTATCCAGCGAAGATATAATATCAATAAGAAACTTTACACACAGACTTTGGGCAAAAGCCCTCAAAGCTAGCTTTGCAAGCTCTAGACTGAAAGCGTTATCTTTGTGTGTACGCATGTATATAATATTAAGATGCCAGACTATTGTCTCATGTAGAAATTTCGAGACAGGGCTTGTTAATAATTAAAGCCCCTCAGAATGTTTGCCTCTTCCATAACTGATATATTCCAACAAATCTCTTCGTTGACATGTTGATTCAGCTTTCTAAGGCATTTACTTGTTCGACTTTTGCTATCATTCTTATTTAAATTAAATATTAACATATGTACCACACAGGCGGCACAAAGAAAAGATTTCCCCTTGGAAGATATTTTAATGCCTCATTGAACACCAAAGGCATCCATCAACGACGGCGTACATTAGCAAAAGCGAAATAATTATTATTCGCAATGTAATTGAATGCGATGCAAAATTTGCAGCAAATTGTTGAAATAACCTTATTTCGCAGCACTTTGTGTAAAATGTTTCCCGCTACTAGACTAGTTATACCAAAAGGCATTTAAATTAAGTATGATTAATTTGTCATAGCTTTGACTCTTTTAATGAATGTTTCTAAAACCTAATCACATTTCCTAATGAGTAGGAATTAAAAAAAATGCAGCTTATGAGCAAGTATTCATAAAAAAATCATACCGCTTAGACCTGTCCCAGATTCATGAGGATCGATATAGACATTTTAATTTACCGCCACCATGATTTGGTTAATTTGATGAGTAGTTGGTTAATGTAGATATTTAAAATGTTTAGCAGAACTCTATTAATATCTCGACCATTGGTTAATCTTGAAGTAATTAAATTTTTAAATCGTACTTTCGCAAAGAGCACGTTCAAACGGATATTGATTGCTTATGATTGACATCTTGGAAAATTACCAATAAACAACGTAAAAAACTACTGACGCAAAGGCAACATAATATTGACTTTATTTACCTACGTCATAATACATTATCATCTATAAGTTTGCCTCCCTTCGATCCGATCGCCAATTGAACGCTTTTACGGCTTCTGAGCATCTGAAAGTGTCTATAAGTGGGTTTAAAATAAACAGCCATTGCTAATAATCCTAGATGGTTATAAAGATTAAATACCTGCAATACCTATATCCCTACTCACATTCATATTGTATTCTTTGCGAAAAAGTTTCGCAAAGCCAACCTCAATTTCGTTCAGTCCATGCATTAACAAAAACTCAATTTCACCGCACGCACCTACCAAAAAAATACACCTAAAACTCCAGCAAAAATGATTTCGCCCTTACAACAAAAATTTTTTGCGACAAAAACTTCTCTCCAGTCAGACGAATAAAAAGAGCAAACTTCCAAAGCTTATTTATGCGGCGAGAATCGATCCCATCCTTAATATCGTTACGAGGGCTTAACTTTACGAATATTAAATTTATTGGTTACATCTGAAATTTTTTCGTTTGAACCTCTCACTTAATCCCGCTCTGTTTATTTTTGATTTATTACGACCGGAATTGGGGGGAAAAGTCTTAATTAAACAACTAATATGAGGTGAACTTTTCAACAATCAAATAGCGCGAAGCGCAGAATCAATCAATTAAACTCGATCGGAACGGTTTAGAAGTTGCAACAACTTTAATTCTATCAAGACCAAAATAAATAAAGCAGGGATGATATATTTTGGGGTGCAGCTAAATCTACCTTGTACGTGCGCGTTTTAAGGGAGGCCAGCAACAAAAGGCAGATTAATTGCCAGCAGCCGTGGCGTCATTAATAACAATCAAATATTTTATTACGCCTGATACAGATAAAGATAAAAGGATAAAGCATAGGTGTGAATTTAACCTTTTCCAAGATTGATATCTATATAACACCGGCCAACGCAATCGCCAACGCCCCATCGCATCGCCGGCTTCATTTGACGATATTCTGCAGTGCTTTTAACAGTAAAAGCTTAAGTGCAAAAGTTTTTATTACTAGCTAGTCCAGTAGCTCCAAAAGGATGGTAATTGTATTAATGGAGAGTGTCGTGCTGCATGAAAAACCTTCCAGGACAGTAAGTTGTCGTAACTCTCAGGTACAATAAAATAACCATATTCGAACTTGGAAAAAATCAGTGAACTTCATTATTTTTAAAAAATCAGAGCTGCCAAATATTTTATGTAGTTAATTGCTGCCATTTTCCTAAATATCTAGTCCAAAACTCTGTTTCTTTTCGTCTAAATATTTATATACAATCTCGCTTGCGTGAATTTAAAAGTTGGCGTAACTTAATTATTGGCTTTGACATGATTTGCACTCATCAAATTATCATTGAAGACGACATCGGTCTTTAAATCCTTGACTTATATGTCAATTCTTATTTTATTGTAATCTACGACAAAGATGTATTTTTAGTAAACTTCTTGTTTTTTTATATTAGTTCACTACTGCTAATATGGAATGCAATAACAGCTTCTAATAGTGCATCTGGACACCATAAGCCAAATACATCAAATCTCTTGCCTAAAATCATGAAAATCTCAATAACAGCACAATGGCAATCTAATGGGTCTAACTGAAGGAATATAATTATTGTAACTTTGGGAAAATGTCTGTTTGGAAAGACAAGGAACAAAGTCTACGACCAACAACTCTGTCCATCCAAACCACAAATCTAGATATTAGGCGTAAACGCAGTTAAGAATAGTTAGTATTAATAAGAATACTACTGATCTTAAGATATAAGCTGCAATTCTTCCACTTCAGTTGCTGCTTTCTACTGATTCTTTCATTTTATGCCTACGAGGAAGAATTTTTAAGTTCTTGATGCTTTCAAAATCTTACAATTATCAATCTTTTTAGCTCTAAAGATTATTAAAATATCACTTTTTACGTCAGTAGAATGTTAAAGGTATTCATTATTCTTTATAATATTTCGACAAGTATTAAGGCGGTGCTTATGTACCGCGGCTCTAATTATTAAAATAAAAAATAATTTTCAGCAACGTGTGTCTATATATCTACAAAATCTTCTATGCTTTCTCACTGGAATTGTCTTCTATTTGACTGTTCTTAAATCAAACTAAATATGTATTTAGTTGGTTCATTCTAAAATAAAATAACTGCCAGGTTCACGTTCAATGCATTCATTTTCTGAAGATTCTGACAAAATGGTGAAATGTCAGCGAGAATGCAAATATTTCTTGCAAGGTTGTTATTTCCAAGCCATCAAAGGCATTGCCTCAAAATAAACCATTTGTATCAATCTGTGGCCTAGCGGCTTTGGTTGTACCTTAATGAGTCAGTCAGTCAGATTGTTAATCAGATCACTTTGTTAATTCTTTATTGGAACCATTACTATTTTTTGCTTAAAAATAAATTGCGTGAACATTTTTATGCACACTTGTTAAATAGACAAATTTACGTAAAGACAAAAATCGCTTCCCTAATTTTCAGCCTTCCTTACTAACAAAAACATACCGCTTCGTAAGTGATATTTGTTTTAAATAAATTCACATATGTATTGTTAAAATAATAATCGACACTTCCAGCATAAAGCTGATCATGCGATCGTTTCCCATAAAAGGTTTTCCAAAAATCCCTAGGAAGGCAATAAAAGAATGTTTTACAACATGAAATATTTTTATCTATACTTGTGGTTTTCGTGTGTCACGAGGATAGTTCTTACTGCATTCCTTTAAATTGCACCCTTTCGTGCGATGCATATCCCCCTGAGGTTCAGGGTTTTATGGCAATTTTTATGGGAATGTGCAATAACATGTGACAGCTCTGCCCTCCACTCTACTAGAATATCGTTCCGAAATGGGGATCAAGTTTATTTGAGCTGCAACACCTCGATGGCATAAAGTACGGTTGTTTAGCTCTCAGTGATTTTAATTCAATAGGCGTGTGAACAATAACCACCTCAGTTTGCCACGTTATAATTTGAAAATTAATTTGATGCGCATTGATATAAAATAAAAGGCAGCAGCTAGCAGTGAAAGTACGAGCGTTTTTGACCTACATGGCGAAGAACAAACTATTCTGCAAATGAAAATAATTGTAAGCAATGCATGTAGCGGATAATATGTCGCATAAAAACACATTGTAACGATACACAAATGACCCCTTTTTGATTGTAATAACGTTCGAATCAGTTCGCGCTACTAATAACAATCATTATTGAAAATACGTTTTGATACTTACTCGAACGATTATAACCTCTTCATCCTCCTTCGGAAAAATACACGAAACAATTCAACTAGGCGTGGAACTATTTCTCAGCTTGATGGCTATACCATTTCATTGATTTGTTGTTAACATATAATATATTCCATCTAATTCCCTTTTCCAACTTCAGGGTATTTTTCTCTCCTTTGTTATTTACGATTCAAATTTAAACATTTCTATTCATGTTTTAAGTCGGTTTTTGTATGCTCTTTAAGCAACAAAATTTTGTCCTATGTCCTCCGTCATTTTAAATTTTAGTAACAATTCTCATGATTCGGTTGTCTGTTGACACCAGGCAGCTGAATCTTTTATCATAACGTAATTTATTATGAATTTAACTAAACGAAATATTTTATGCTCTAAGAAATGAAACTAAAAATGTTGTTAACAAAACTATT
Source organism: Helochares maculicollis (assembly GCA_033557835.1). Classification (NCBI taxonomy): domain Eukaryota; kingdom Metazoa; phylum Arthropoda; class Insecta; order Coleoptera; family Hydrophilidae; genus Helochares; species Helochares maculicollis. The sequence goes on from JAWQRO010000366.1 coordinate 41,050, forward strand.
AGGAGGTTTATTTTATTTCATTAACTCATAATCGCTTCTATTTTGCAAGAAAATAATTAATTACTGATGAAAAAAAATTAGAAAATTCCCTCTATTTGCAATACATACAAGATTATTTGTAATGTTTAGATAGAGTATGATATCCTCTAAAAGCAGGCAAATTGTCGAGTTAATACCACAGGAAACTTAACGTAAATCACTTTCACAGTGACCTGTTTCGTAGTGGTGTTAGAGAATATTTAGTCGTAATTAAAATATTTTATGCATATTCTACATATATAACGAGATTAAATATC